>JAPTHN010000009.1:38977552-39182682 GCA_026936325.1 Platynereis dumerilii
CATTGCCAGTTCAGTGGTCGTGGAATAATTACATTATGAAATAGTTGTTTTGCATTGACCCTCGTATTCTCCTGCCTATAGCGACCCCGGGGGGGGTACTCGGTCGGATTTTGATACGGATGTGCGGCACGCATTCGGAAATTTGTACCCTATGGTCAGGTTTTCAGGGCCGAAATTTCATACCCTATGGTCAGGTTATTATATAGGCCCTAAAACCTATTATATAAACATAAAAGAGAAAAAATCATCAAAAAGGGTGTGAAAACTGAATAGCAATTTTAAAAGAATGACAACTAACACATGCAAGTTCAATGCAAATTAGACTCGACATAATTGCAATTTCCAAGGCAAAAAAACACTGTCTGATGCCCAATAGAGAAGTGTACCCTATGGTCAGGCTCTCCAGACCTAAAAAAATGACCCTGTGGTAGGGAAATCCCCTTAAAAACCCTCTCTTTTGAGCGGCACATAGGTAGTATAACTTCAATGTGAGTGCCCCCCCCCCCCCCGGGCTAGCGACCCTCAGGAAAATATGGGCTAGCAGGGAGAATAGTCGGGAGAATACTTGGGAAAATACTCGGGAGAATACCCAGGAGAATACTTGGGAGAATGATCGGGAGAATACAAAACAATCTTTGCATTAATGTATAATTATTAATGCATGAACGCTGGCACTTGAGAATGCCAATTGGTCACCCATAGTTCACAACTTCACATGAGACAATATGTGCAGTGATCAAATTTTCTTATTTATGCCCTGCCTCTGCATATAAAATAAATGTTGCTTCTGTAACAGTTCTTGTCCAGAACTGTGATCCCGTGTAATGGCAGTGGGTTGCTTTTAATGGTACTAAACTCAGCAACATTAAAAATGCACACATCTTTGGACAGCTTAAAAACTAATTTGTTATGTCAATATTTCCATGAAACTTTACACTTATGTCATTTGACATCTCTTGTGAAAGTCCAGAACATTTTATAAAGAAAGAGTACAAAATGGCTGCATTGGGCCACTTTTAGTGCAACATGTCCAAAAACTAAAATCACAACCAATGCAAATTGGTCCAAAATCGATGTCCTGTAAAGTCTGTCACAGCTCAACATTTGGAGTGTGGAAATAATCAGGTGGTCACTCAAGCTTGATTTGTGGCATTTTGTGAGTTTTGGTTGACTTTTCTGTGAAGTTGGTGTTTTTCACATTTGTTTGTCACATCATTTTTAACACTGTTGCATCATAAGCATCGGAAATTATCCTGTTTTTGGTCAAATCTTGAGCTGAAATCTTGTTGGACATCTGACTTGACCATTTAAAATCCATAATAAAGTGATAGCATCTGCAACCTACTCCCTGATCCATTTTTCAATTTTGCAAATTCCAAATTTGACATTATGTCACAAAAGTATGTCTGGTTCTTACAAATATTCATAGATCCTGTTCAAACGTTCACAATCTTTAGCTGAGAGGCTAATAAGAAAATTTTCCAAGTTTCATCAAGATAAATTTAATGCTTCAAAAGTTATGATACTTTGAAAATGTGTGCGTTTTTAATGTTGCTGAGTTTATATGTATTGCGAGATGTTTGATGTTTTACAAAAGTATTCAGAGATGTGATATTTGGCATTGAGATAGAAATGTCTTTGATATTTGATATCATTGCTGAAAACTCAGTAGCATATTATATAGCCTTACCTTTAAGGTTCGAGGTAAACAGCATACGTAGCTGTTTATGGAAAAGCTTTACCCGCCAAGCGTTTTCCAGTGACCAGACGCCAGGAAGTGGATCTTCCATTTTCTGCAGAGTAGGCCTAGTGAGTAGTGGTGTAACCAAAAAAGGAAATTGGCAGTCCTTTAGTATTCCACATGCCTCAAATATCCTTTATGACCTTAAAAATGCATAAATGCTTTCTTCTCATCTGATGGGAACAAAAATGTTCAAATTGGTCTCAGGACTGGTGTTTCTATGTTTGGGGGTCTGGGTGTCATGAATAAAGCTGCAATAGTGCAGCGAGAACTTGAGTAAGGTTAAATGATTGAGTGAGATGGTTGCACAATTCCTTTGAGCTATAGCCAGTTGTTTTACGTTAAGACAACAGAAAGATTATCATAACTTAAAACTGTAAGCCATGTCAGCCCAAACAAATTCAACTATCGCACTCAATCATTTGAGCTGACTGAAAATTTCAAATTTTACAGTGAGTGACAAATTTAGATTCTTATAGTGAATGCTGACAAATCTAAAAGGTACACTGTAAACCCATGCCGTAGGTGCCGTTGAAAAAGTGCCGTAAAACTGACGCTGATCTTACCGTAAATCTTTATAAACGGTAAATTACTGTTAATTCAACAGTAAACCGTAAATGTGACATTGACTACCGCAAAACCAACAGGAATGTGCCGTAAGATCAAGAAAACGGCAATTTGCCAATTACTGTTGATTTTACGGTAACTGTTACTTTTACGAAGTTGCCGTATAGGCTTAATTATGCACTACAGCAGCTTACCGTTGAAATTTTATTGCAGCAGGCCAACTGTTCTGAACCACAACACAAACAATGCTGTCAAAGCAGTTTGTTTGTTTGTTTCTGCAAACATGACTCTTAGCTGTTTATGATTTATAACAATAATCTAGACAACTTAAATCTATTGTACTTAAGTCTGCCTTAATGATATTTTCTGTCAACTATATTGCCGGTTGAACACTGTATGAGAGACTTGAGAAGATCTGTATTCACAAGGAAATTTTAAGTTTCAAGGTAATATCACTTTAAATATACATGTGTCTATTAACACAGGAGTATCAACCCATCCAGAGAATATTGTATTAAGTGAAAGAGGTGGGTGGGGCTGACTGCAAAATAATTAATTCAATATTAGTGCTATATATAAACAAATGAATTTTCTTGTGAAATTATGCATTACTAATATGAATATTTCCATCTACATTATTATATTGTTTTGTTATTCATTTGCTAGCCTTTTACAATATTTTTATGTGCAGGAGTCTAATAGGAGGTACTGGGGTAATTGTGCTACTCACTGGAGGTCTTTTTGTGAGCAGTAGGGGAGAATGGGGTTAGTTGTACCATGGGATAAGTTGTACCACCCACTGTTGTAAATCAAATGAGTTTCATTATTTTCAATGATTCAATAAAGTATTATTGTTGGGGTGAATTGAAGATCTGGGTGAATAGGGCAATGCCACTCCTGTATTCACATTTGGTGAATGTCATTATGAGCCATGGAAAAAAAAACTGCCAAATATAATGCTACGAAAAGCAACACTCATAAGTTCAATTTTGTTATTGAAAACTTGGAAGTATGGAGGACTGTCTTGTTCTCAGTCATCTGGTATTGGTATAAGATGATGTCCTTCTGATAGGATGGAGTTAAGGTGTATATCTAGATATATTTGTGTGGTCAGATTTTGAAATCTTGCATTGCTGGTTTACTTTTGACAACCAGTTTTCTCCATTGTTGGTTTATTTTTTACAACCAGTTTTCTTCAGAAAATCAATTTAAGGTAAGTAGTGTAATTTGGAGTGGATTGAGTTGTGCCAATGGCATGACATAGGATTTAATTTAATAAGTTTCATATAGCATATCAGCCATATGCTGAACTCATGCTATATCGGAAGAAATAGGCAGAATGATAGGTTTTTATGGAATAAACTAAATCGAACAATTTTCACCATCATGTGGCACAACTTCCCCAGCACTTGGGTACTTGACCTACTTTTTTCAAACACTTGCCATGATCTTCTATATGGTCTGGTTGCCCTGAAACTCACTTTGATTCTGGCCAATTTGTTACATCATTGATATCTAATTATCAGATTACATGATCAAGCTTTGGTTTTCTGGGAATCTCCCTGAAGCAAAAAATGGCGGTACAACATACAATGGTCTCCCGACACAGCTCAATTTTATGTTCACCCTGTAAGCCTTTCATAAATTATTAGCATACATTATATTAATAACACAGTTACTGTTAAGCTATTCAAAATGTCCAACATTAAGGAACAATACTAAAACCTAAGTTTTTTTTGTAAAAGTGCAATACGACAGCAATGGCAAGACATACAATTTTGTATATAGTCATATTGAGTGTCATTGGGTAACAAAATATAGTAAGATTTGCAAATGCACTTGGAATACTGGTCATATAATATTATGTTAAACAAGAATCCGCGGATCCAAAAGCAGAGCTTGGCATTTCTGTAAGATCTGCCTTTAGAACTCGCTCTGTCCTTTCATTGGGCATGTGGGCCTGTGAATAATAAGCAGCTTTAGTTGATCTTCCTGCCCCTGAAAAATCAATCCATTGATTCAAAAAAGTCTGTCAAGATGGAATCATTACACATTTTTCAGCCTTAATGAGGGCTCACTGCCCTCATTTGTCATTAGATGAGGGTGTTTCTATTAATGATAGGGAAGGAAGACTGGGGAAAGTTATTTTTAGCACATTGGAATAGGCCTACATGTATATGGATGATGGTAGGCCTTAGAGAAAAGTGGGTAACGTGGCACAACTACATGTAAGTCGCTGGTACAATTCGTTTTGTCACTTAATGGGGCAATTTGCAGCACCAACTTTATTCCAAAAAAATCTTGTGCTTCACCCATTTCAAGGGATGGATCCTTCAGGTTTATATCCTGTATATATAAAATTATTTAGCTTAATATTAGATTAGGGACTACAGCAATGAGGCAAGGTGCACCATTGCACAAGATGAAAGATCCCTCTCACAAGGGTTGCCTGGATTGAGAATCGAATCAGTGTCCCTGAGGTCAGTAGGCCAAACATTAACACTGAGCCCTTTAAATGGATGGCATTGCCTTCTTTACTAAATTCTTCTGAAAGTGAGCTACACAAGTTGCCCTTTGGCACAACTTACCCCCAGTAACCATTATACATTAAAGTTATTGATCGACAGTACTCCAAAGCTATTTCAATGTAATTGAGGAGGTTTAATATTTTTTGAGAGTTTACAAAATATGCGGTTTGCCTACAAGATTTAGGTTCCTTCACAGCGACTTAGTCTATGTTATCTACTGATGTCATTAAGTTTTCAGCAAACAGCTGCCATATTATAACAATTCTTTTTGTTGCAGGGGACCTTATAAAATCCAGTTAAAGTGACTACAAAATGTTGTCCTTCTGCAACCAGTCAAGATGCAGTACCATCCAAAACTCTCCTACTGAAGTCATCTTATTCCATCTGATGAGTTAGACACATCGTCGTTCCTGGCTGAAGTAAACAACTCCAACAAATATCACCATTTCAACCCATACTTTCTCACCAATGACCAGCAATATTCATACAAACGATGTGTAAGTCCTTTATATAAACATGTCAGAGTATAAGATATTTTAAACTTAATTTTTTCTGAAGAACACTGAATAAGAATATTTATTTATTTTTCCAGAAAGAGAATAGTAAGGTTGCTGCCTGAAACCAGGATGGAAAGCTTTAAATTTGGATGCCATTGTGATGACTTGGTTCAGAGATATTGCCCAAATGTATTATACGATATGACATCATAAAAAGTAAAATGGTAAGTTGTGTCACTGTTTGCCTTGGGCTGATACTGTATGCCAAATAAAACAATTGCTTTCTAGGCAATCTCAATATGAGATATTATACAGTTATCCAGTTGCAAAATCAGTGACTGATATTGAACAGGTGCTGTGCGCTGATAAATAGTATGGCTTTTGGTTGCAAATGCAAAGAAAATGGCTGGAAATCAGACGTGTGAAGTTTTTGTTTCTTTTGGCATGCTTGTTTTAAACATATCTCATCATAACTCAATAACTTTTGCACCCACAATTAAGTAACATATGCAAAATAAATAAGGCAAATGGGAAAAAAAAAATTTGAAAAACAGAATGTGGGAATGTGAAATGTCAATTCAATCTTTTACACATTGAACTTGCCATGCAAAAATCGGTCATGCTATCTAAAATATAGCACCGCTGCAGACCAGAAGTCAGATTTCTAGCTTTCCATAATGATATGAAAATATAGCATCTTGTACCTCATTGAGACTGCGGAAGCGTCTTACCGCCAAAGGTTTTTTATTTCGGGTTTGATACAAAAAATTTTCAATTTTCATCGGAGTGTCGGGTGTCAGGGAAAGTTGGAAGTGGAGTTGAGAATTGGGAGGGCAGTTGTAAGGAGCGTTGGAAGGATATTCGGAATTGAAGATGGAAGGAGAGTTGGAATTGAAGTTGGAAGGAGAGTCAGGGAAGGAATTTGGGAGAAAACAGGAGTCGGAGACAGGAGTTTGGACGAGTTCAGGTAGAGTTGGGAGGGAAGTCAGGAAGAGAGAATTGTTGAGAGTCAGAAGGAGGGAGTCATGGAAAGGTGGAAGAAGGGAGTCAAAGAAGAGAGTTGAAAGGGACATTGTTGGAGGTCTCGATGTCGGCCTTGTTCTCTAGGTTAGCCTCGGGGCTATATTTTGATGGCCTTGGCCTTGGCTGGGTCTTGGATGCAAAATCACAGGCTTTGCCTCAGTCTCATGTGTCTTTGGGCCAGTGTTGGAGGCCTCGAGAAGACTCATCCTCAAGACCCGTCTCTGGTTATGTTTTGATGGCCTCGCCTTGGCTCGGTCTCGGATGCCGAATCCTTGGCCTGGCCTTGGTCTCGGATGTTTCAGCCTTGACTGCATCGTTGGTAAGAGAGTCTGGAGAACCGAGTAGGGAGAGGGATTTTTGAAGTCAGGAGTTGGGGTTGAGGCGGGAGGTGCTTCAGGATTAAGGAGTTATTGAGTCGCAAGAAGGAAATCAGGGAGAGTTGGGAGTTTTGAGTTTGATGTCCCCTCCCGACTATCCCAACTACTGACTCTACCTAACTCCTGACTCTCCCCTAGCCCTGACTCTTTCAAATTCCTTCTCCAACTCCGACTCTTAACTCCATCCTCCCAACTCTCAAATCCCTCCTCCTGACTCTCCCTCTTCTCCCAACTCTCCTCACAACTCTCACTTCCTGACTCTCCTGACAACTCTGTCTGACCCCTCTTCCAAACTCTCCTTCTGACTCTCCTCTTGTTTCCCCTTTCAACCTCCTCCAAACTTTCCCTGACTCCCTCATCCCTACATTCTCCTGACTCTGCTCGACTCTCTACTCTCCTTTAACCCCTTTTGCATTTTGCTGAGATGGAAAGGTTTTTGCATTAAGCCAAAATTTGATTAAACCGAAAGCTTCCTAGATTAAAGTTTTTTATTTGAACCAAAACCCCTTCTTTGTTTATTCATTTTACTTAAAAATTATTTTATATGAAAAAGGTTCCTGCTTTAGGTTTGACTGCAAAGTGCTCAACTATTTCTCCTGAATTTCCCCAATTTCCTTCTTCCAATGTTCCACAACTCACTCTTCCAGACTAACCTCCATACTCCTGACTCTCCCCAGTTTCCTTCATCTGAATCCAGTGATGGAATTGGGGGGGGGGGAGTTCAAGGGAGCTGAGCTCCCTTGATAAAAAAAACAGGGGGAGCTGTGACCTGCTACAGCTCCCCCAATCAGAAAAACAGATAATTATCATGTTCACTTTTTCGGTCCTCCAGGTAGGCCTAAATTTAGCCAAAAATAAACCCTGGTTTGGAATTTTTCTCCTTTTAAAAATTTGGAATGGCGCGCCTGTGCCGCGACAGCTGATAGCTCCCCTGACAAAAAATTTTGTTTTCAATCACTGTCTGTCTGACTCTCAACAACTCTCTCCTCCAGACTGCCTTCCTGACTTTCCATGAAACTCTTCCCAACTCCCTTCCTCCAAATTTTGCCTCCCTCCTCCCGATTACTCCCAACACTCTCCAACTCCCTCCTCCCCCCGACTTATCAACTCCCGCGACTTGATCTTCCTATGTCCTGCCAACTTTCCCCAACTCCTTCTTCCTGATACCCCACCTCCTGAATCTCCCCTACTCCCTTCTAGCAACTCTTGCACTCGCTCTTCCTGACTTGACTTGCCTTCAATCCAAACTCCTTATGACTCTCCCAGATTCTCCCCAAATCCATCCTCCAAACTCACTCTTCTGACTCCTCTCCCGATGCCCCTCCCAACTCTCCGTGCGACTTCCCTCTCAACTTTCCCCCACTGCGTCCTCCCGATTACCAAACTCCAGACTGCATCCTCCTGACTCTCCCCAGCTGCCTCCTCATGACTGTTCCCAACTCATTTCTCCTGACTCTTCCTGCTTTTTTGCTAAGACTAAAAGTTATATAAAAAAAATTTAATCTTAACTAAAACCTAAAGGGTTTCGGATTTTACTCAGAAAGTTTTTATAGATTAAATAAAATGAATTTTGGTTCAAAAGAAAAAACTCTGGGATTAAACAAAAAGATATTTCGATAAAAATCAAAATGTTTTTAATGAAAAACTCTTTAAATTAGATGAAGGTTTTTGGATTACTACACAAAATCTTTTATTTGACTAAATGAAAAAGGCTTTTGAATTTCAACCAAAAAGCTATTTGGAATAAACCGAGCAATTTTGGATTAAACCAAAAGGTTTTTCATAAATTAAAAAAAGTTTTTGGTTTAAACAAGAAGTTTTTGGAATAAACCAAAAATAAAAAATATCGTTGGCAGTAATACGCCTCCGTACTGCACATTGAGTCATCGGTTCTTGTTGTTTGTTTTTTGTTTTTTCAGATAAATCAAACATTGTCAATCCTATGCATATAAGTAATAAAGCTACGGTCTTCAGCTATCTTGGTCTCAAATGTCAGAGGTCCTGAATCTCTCTTGAGCATTTTTCCTTGATGGAACCAAGCGTAACTTCAAAATTTCCAAATTATCCAATACTTTACAACTGCATAATGCATATCAAAACTATTACCCAGTGAAGAATTCATTATTATATATATAATAATTAAATTTTATGAGAACCCCTCACATACTAAATTTTTATATGGTTTAACATGCACACTCTCTCCTGCTAATTATATAATCAATTATGAACCCTTCTTATAAAATTGACCTAAGAGGAATGTGTCACTTTTCTGAGAATGACAAACAACATGCATATAAATTGTACATTTACTTGTCATTATGTTTGCACATTTCAGGAACCAGGCGACAAAAAAGAGAGATCCGTTGCTTCGAAGTTTGGAGGCAAACCAAAAGAAGAAAAAAAATCCATTTTGACTCAGGAAAGATCCAATGGACAAAATTTCAATTTCAACTTAGATAAATATTCTTTTAGACTCTTGGATGAATGAAAATAAAATCAAAATTTAAAATTTATTTTAATAATTGTTTTTTTGTTTATATCCGCTAATAAATGTGTTCTTATGACAAGCTTTCTTTTGTGTTTGATTCTTTCTCAAATGATAATGTTGCAATAAAGTATCAGGCTAAAAATGATCAATGCTTAAAGCAGAAATTAACTGTAATTCCCTAAAAGAGCGAAGGTGACATCTGGTGAACTGCTATCACAGGCGAACAATAGCATTAGTGAGGATAGCCGGCCAATTAGTTTGAATTACCTTGCAATGAATAAACATATTGATAATCCATAAGGGATTTTCACTGAAATTAAAATCTGTAGTATGTTTAAATTTTTTATATGAAGGTACTGATCACACATACCATTAAATTTACGGCATCTTGCTGTCATCCCTACAGTAGCTTTGAAAATTTGTAGTTAAATTAAGGCAATATTGCCGTAACATGACGTAACGGCGTAATTTGTAATTTACGGCAGCTTACTGTTAAGGCAAAGTGTACGGCAATTTGCCGTTAGCATAAAATTACAGCTACGGTAATTTGCCGTCTGTATCAAATTACGGCATGAGAGTGTTAAATTTACAGCAACTTGTCGTAAATTGAATAACGGCATTACCGTTGATTTTACGGCAAGTTACCGGCTAATTTGCTGCCGGTAATGCCGTTAAACCAACGGTTTCGGTTTTACAGTGTATAGCAACTGTATACCAACGAGGAACTCCTGATTGTGGGGAGGCATCAGGTATAAATTTTGAATTTTTTATAAATGGTTCTTGTTAATCACCTCGAAGAGCTTTGTGTTAGTCTCTATGAATCTGCTGTAGCAATTTTTATGCAAAAAGAAAAGTTGGCTTTCTCTCAGTTGACATGTTTTTGGTTGTTGCAGTCACCTGATTTGAAATGTTTGAGAAAAAATGCCTCTGTTATCCGAAAAGTTTGATTCATATCCATTTTAATTGAGGCTCCAAGGTGGGCCACTTAGTGTGAGCAAAATACTAGAAAGGTAACTGCAATTCTAACAAAATGATTTTTTATTGTGAAACTTACCATCCTCAATTTTTCTCTTTGCAGTGTGACGCTGGCGTCGCTGGGGTGGGCATCAATGCCTTATTCGAGCAGCTTTATTGTCCTCCTACCAAGCTGATGGTCGTTGGAGCTGGTTGTTGGCAATACTTTTTTATTTTGGCTCAGATAATTGTGTACTCCAACAGAAGTTGTAAACACTCAATCTAATATCTTTGAGTCCACCACACATTCTTATTACAAAATCCATATTAACTATACAATAGACAATTATTGCATTTTTTGTGGGCTTGTTCAAGCATAAGCTAAATATTCTCAACACACTGAACCCAGGCAGCCGTATTCATTGCAACAAGGCTGAGTCACTCTAAAATGGTGATCACTGACTATTGCCAAGTACCCATTTGCACCAGAGGGGAATGATGCCAAGAGTTATAAAAGATTTACAGCTGTACTAAGTTCCTCCATGCCACACTGTAAACTCAGCTGCCGGCAGTTACCATTAAAACAACGGTACATGCCGATAAAACAACAGTTTTCTAAAAGTGGCACTTTTTGTATTCATTACGGTAGTTGCCCTTAAAGTAATGCAACATCTAAATTAGGAAGCAATCACATTATCCACTAAAGACTGGAGTGCCTCCAAGTTGTCATTGTATTCAATTTCTCATCAAAATATAGACATAGTCCAAGTTGATATGCGGAACATATTGATTTATTTTTGGACACAACTATATCTTGGAGCTACTAGTATCATCCAACCTTTTGTCTGAACACGGTCATGTATTCTTTGCAATTTTCTGCTGACACTGCATTCTCTTGCCTGATTGCTATGTCAAAACACCACGGAAATAGGTCTAAAATTTCAAGCAATATTCCAGTTTGGAATTACCTGAAATTGCCTGTCAGGTTTTGTTGGGAATTTTGGGGGTGAGCACCAGCTCAAAAGATTGTAAAAGCAAATCATAGTAATTATCACTCATCAATTGATTTGATATCATCACAAGTCCATGAATATTCTAGTGTATGTCATATTTTGGAACAGATTAGTACAATGCTCAGTTTTCAGAATTCTCCTTTGAGCCTTATTCAAGACAATTTTGAACTTTTAGAAGCAGCTATCTGTTGAATGATTCAGTCTATATTGAGTTTCAGACCTGTTGAAGTGGAAATGGCTAAACCTTTTTGGGCATTCAATAATGCTATTGTCATTATTACTGACAATATCTAACTGTTGAACACTTTTTGAGTCTGGTGCCTTCCCCAGTTCCCTATATATACCAATCAGAACAGAAACCCCAATTTGTCAGTCCAACATGTTATAAACTATAGGACCTTTGCAAGAACAAATAGTATCACAACAAATGCTTACACACGCATAGCATATTTGGAAAGTGGCAATTGTCGGCGTGTATTATTTATTGAATGGTATGGGTGACCTCTTTGCAAGAAGAGAAGTAGCCCACAACCCTGAGGCATTATTTGCACAGATAAGCCCTAGTAGCAGACAGGGTAATGCAGGAAAAGTGTTCTGTCACAAATCGTGTTGGCCCTCAATTGCCTCTGACCTGGTTCACAGATGCCTGTTGCTGGATTACCTTAAGTGCATGCAAACTATAAGAATGTCCTGCTCGTTCCCAAAAGCTTTGCTACACTGTTAAGGTGTTAATTAATCACAGTGCTGTCTATTTTGTAAGTACATTTATTATTTTTCCAAAGTGCTACTACGAAAGGGTGATCTCTATGGATGTTTATGAACAAAATTGTATCAGCGCTGGTTCTCGAGCAAGCAGTTTAATATGAATGAATGCAACCAAGAGAAACTGGTGCAAGGGAGTGCATAACCTGTTTGTGACAGTTTTTCCCAATTGTAAAGGTTACAAAACAAGTTTGTGGTCCAAATACTCCTGTCCAGCTTTCTCTGCTCATTTCTAAAGCAGTGAGCCAAATTATTGAAAATTGGGTTAATCCATCTTTCCTCTTTAACCCTGGAGTAGTGGCATTTTGTTGCTTATTTTTTGGCAGTCCTGTAGCAGTAGCCTTCCATGACAGCCATCTACACTTAGAGACACTCATCTCCATGTGTTGCTCTTTCCTGTCAAATATGTCTCTCTCAATTCCTTGCTGACATGCTAGTTTGTTTGTGATGTGTACCTTTTACAGTCCGAAAATTTATATCATATGGAAGTCGAACACTTTGATATTTGTTGCATTGTTCAGAGCTGATATGCCTCATCCGAACCATTGCTGGAATAGGTTATTGGCTATGCACTTTGTGCACAGCATAAACAGTTACTGTACAGCACAACAAGCTTTATTTTTGATATTGCTTCTTGGAGAGGTTCACATTTGTTGAATGTTCTCGTAGAACTATAAATCCCTGACTATTTCTCTTACAGTCAGAAAAGTACAATTTATGAGGTGAAACCAAAATGCTCAGAGTGATGTCGCGAGCTACACTGTATCCCTACAACCACAGTCTCACAGTCTCATGCCATCAGTGACAAGTATCCTGTAAATGAGTCTTAAGATATTCACAGCACCAAACAATTTTAATTGTTTACATACATTGAGCAGACACTCACTGATCATTTTTGGACTGCTTCACTCCCCTGCCTCGCCATAATAAGCAGCCAGTAATTAATGGATAACCTACTTCCTCAATTATCCTGGTAAGATTGAATCCACACCCTACACAAGTGGGTCCATCATAAATAAAATATTAACACTCTTTTCCGACTGGCTTAACAGCAAAAAATCTTAATGTTTGAGAAAATTTGGAAAAAAGGGGTGGTGTCAATAGCATTATGTTGTTCAAGTTAGGCCTAGTTCGCTGATTAAGGATTTAGGACAATGAAAAAATAATCAAGTAAAATTAGATAAATAGAATCTGGACCAACTGACTTCAAGCTGCATGCAGATTAATGTGCTATTTCAATTCTCCATAACAAAGTTGTGACCTGTTAGCAACTTTTCTTTCATGTCATTATTAGTTTCCAATGCAGTAGCTTCAGGAACATCTTTTTTCTTGGACCACTACACGTTCCCCGCATCATGAAAGTTTCGTAAAGCACTGACTTTCTTTGTCACATCACGCATTGCACCCAAGTTGACTCCACTGTTAAAAGGCCACATTATGATGGTTGATTAAACGGAAATAAAATCATATCATCATGGTACGGTTAACATACAGAAGGAGAAATAACAGCAACGTGCCTGAACTTGCTTGAATACCTTGAAAAAAAAATTCTGTTACAGTGATGCTAACATTGTAACCTTGCTTATTTTCCAATTGCCAACTGTTGCCAATATACCATGTAGTGTCATTCCAATCAATAACCTTTTAGTTGTATTGCATCTTCGGATTAACTTATGCAAGCTTTGATTTACATTTCAATACAAAATACCACCATTAATCACTCAAAAATCAAGTGAAGGCTAATAAAATATATGCTTTGATATTGCTTGTATTCGTCATATATCAGTATGCCATTGGTTCGGTCATAGTGGCCGCAACTAAGTGGTCATGGCTGGCGCAGTATTAAAAGTGACACTCGTGTCTCCCACAGCAACTACTAATGATGCATAAATAAAATAGATATACACTTGTGGCTGCATGTCTTCCGAATGACTCCCTTACTACTTGTGGAGACAGAGAACAACCTTGTGACACTCCCAAAGGAACCTGACCCTAATGTAATAGATGGCAACTAACAATAATGTTATCCAAGTCATGTAGGCCATTGCAGGGTGTCATTAACTCATAAATATTAGATAACAGAGAGGCTCTCTTCCATGCTGGCACATTGCCTCATTAATTAATACCCACTCTGTGGTCCTTGAAACCCAAATTTGGAAGTCACTTTGTCCTGAGCAACATCCGCTTTGCAGAATTCTGATGGTGTGTGGTTGTTTTCGTTCATATACTGCCCACAAAGGCATTTTGGCAATACCTTTGTATACACTCAGCCTTTCTTAGAAAGCATTAAAAAGGCTGATACAGTATTTAAAGTGCTGTTGTCCAAGCAAAGTTATAGCTATTAAAGTTTGTTTTGTAATTATTCAGCCATGTCCGATTAATTCTTGTGTCCTATTGATTAATCAGAATGACAGTTTTGGTGGCTCTTTTGCTATGTTGCCATTTGGAAACAACAGGATTGAATTATATGCCAATTGCAAGAATTCAGATTGGAAACTTACACACTCCTTTTGTTTGTTCCAACGTTTTGCTTTTGTGGTGAAAAAAGCAGTGAAGTACTAAAGCTGCTTCTGTGAACATCCAGTAAACAAAACTTTCAAGGGAACAGATGTGGCCTTATCTGTTGAATTTCACAAAAACACAACAATGTAGATCAAAAGAGATAATGAAAAACAACATTGGCACCAAACAAAAACTGATGAACAAAAACAACATCATGAAGTACTTGGCCTGATTTTCAAACAGGCTCATTGCCCGCAAGGCAGTGAGCAGCTGGAGCAAGATTTCAACTCATTATTGCAAGGCAGAAATGCTAAATATTTTAAAATCAAACTGCATCTAATGACAAATCGACAGCAACTCATTTATTTCGTGGGGCAGTTGTCTCTGTTTTATAAGACCGAGCCTTCTGTGGGCATGAAACAGTCTCTTGTGGGGGTAAAGACTCTCCTCGGGAGGCAAAATTCACCAAAATGACTGCTATGTAAATGCAGGAGGACGGCAGTCACATAAGCCAAGTGGTCTTACAAGAAGGTCTTACAACACAGAGACCCCCTGTTTCATGCTTTGTAAATATCATGCAATGAAAGTGCACACAGTTCAAAGTGCACACAAGGAATGCACTGCTCTTGTTTAAAGTTGTCTGGTCACTGATGGCCTCTTCTGGGCACATCCCTTTGAATAGGCAGATAGCCTGATCCATTGCACTGCATTTGTCATGATCAAAGGAACTGCTCCATCTTCAATGTCAATTTTGTCTCTGCCTTTGCCCTTCTAATGGCTGGCAGATTCGCCTTTTGTAGGCATTACCACAAAAAAATTAAATGACTAAAAAATACACATGCTCAAAACTATGTAATTCTAATAGGCAATAGAAACCCAGAACTTTTTTAATTTTTCAAATATCTCCCATAGTTTTTGAGATATTCCACTTCAAAGTTGCCGAATATTGTACATTTACCATCCACAATTACCTATTGATTACATAGTAAATCATGTGTGTCCAATTACCATAGGAAATTAGGGTAATTACAAGCATTGACAACAGTGTTGAAAACCACAATAAGAACCATCCAAAGGTCCTGCAAACCATACACCAAAATGACCCCCAGGAAAAGGGGAGACATATTTTGACCCCGAGGTCAACCTCGGGTCAAAGGTCAATGACCTTGACCTACATTTCTTAAGGTCATACACAGCAGTCATATGGTACTAGATTTTGATCACTACAACAAGTTATTTAATCCATTTAAACACTTTATTGACCAATGTCCACAAACAAACTTCAACAGTGTAACAGAAAGGCCTCAAAAATATCTAAAGCTTGGAAGTGACCCAAATTAGAATAACTAGTGACCTTGACCTAGATTCTCAAGGTCAGATTGGACAGCCATATTGCCATTGATATCAGGCCAGTATCATTTTCCATCGCAAATTCATAAGATATATATATCAATTTAGATAGCTGTTCAAGTTACAGTAGTTCAACAATAGCTATTAGATAACCTTTGATATTTACTACTTATATTGTCCCTAACTAACTAGTGACCTTGACCTATATTCATAAGGTCAAACGCGGCAAACATATTGCCATTGAAACCAGGACAGTATCATTTTCCATCGTAAATTCTCACATCAATTTACACAAACAATTCCAAGTACCAGAAGTTTAACAATGGCTATAAGATAACCTTCAACAATATCTACAATTTCATATTGTCCTTAACTTGTGACCTTGACCTACATTCACAAGGTCAAACACGGCAATCATATTACCAATGATACCAGGACAGTATCATTTTCCATCGCAAATTCACACATCAATTTAAATAACTCCTACAAGTACCAGAAGTTTAACAATGGCTATTAGATAACCTTCAACAATATTTACAATTTCATATTGTCCCTAACTTGTGACCTTGACCTACATTCACAAGGTCAAACACGGCAATCATATTACCAATGATACCAGGACAGTATCATTTTCCATCGCAAATTCACACATCAATTTAAATAACTCCTACAAGTACCAGAAGTTTAACAATGGCTATTAGATAACCTTCAACAATATTTACAATTTCATATTGTCCCTAACTTGTGACCTTGACCTACATTCACAAGGTCAAACACGGCAATCATATTACCAATGATACCAGGACAGTATCATTTTCCATCGCAAATTCACACATCAATTTAAATAACTCCTCCAAGTACCAGAAGTTTAACAATGGCTATTAGATAACCTTCAACAATATTTACAATTTCATATTGTCCTTAACCTGTGACCTTGACCTACATTCACAAGGTCAAACACGGCAATCATATTACCAATGATACCAGGACAGTATCATTTTCCATCGCAAATTCACGCATCAATTTAAATAACTCCTCCAAGTACCAGAAGTTTAACAATGGCTATTAGATAACCTTCAACAATATTTACAATTTCATATTGTCCCTAACTTGTGACCTTGACCTACATTCACAAGGTCAAACACGGCAATCATATTACCAATGATACCAGGACAGTATCATTTTCCATCGCAAATTCACGCATCAATTTAAATAACTCCTCCAAGTACCAGAAGTTTAACAATGGCTATTAGATAACCTTCAACAATATTTACAATTTAATATTGTCCCTAACTTGTGACCTTGACCTACATTCACAAGGTCAAACACGGCAATCATATTACCAATGATACCAGGACAGTATCATTTTCCATCGCAAATTCACACATCAATTTAAATAACTCCTCCAAGTACCAGAAGTTTAACAATGGCTATTAGATAACCTTCAACAATATTTACATTTTCATACTGTCCTTAAAATTGATTTATCATGTTTATATTCACAATATCAAACGTGACAAACATATTTTTTCAAGCGACAACGCTCTACACTTAAAATGAAAGTCAACTGACTGCCGACAAAGCTCTGACTTAAATTTGTACATGAAATGTTTACATAAATATAATACACAGGCAAAAATGTTGATTAGAATAAATCTCTTTAAAAAAAAAGAATTTCTAACAATGACTGAAATTGTAGCATATATGTCACTCTAATCCTGTTGTAACATATCAAAACACTGGCAGAACCTTTTTGCTATAGTTCAGATACACAAATATCGGCAATATAATTTTGTCTCACCTTCCAAAGGTAAATTAATATGGAGAGATTATCTGGCATTTAAATTCATAAAAAGGCAATTCTAATATACAACCCCAATCAATAAAATGCGTGTTTTCAGACAGTTTACATTTCAAGTAACTTTTAAATCGATACAATATAGGCCTCAATATATAGCTACAATAAAATTCACATTTAAATTTAAAAGTTTTGTAAATATATTTTCAAGCAGAAATACAGACTGATTAAATCAATTTCATCACAATCACTCAATGCTGAGATCACCATGCACAAAATCAGCAACAAACTGTTTCACAGGAATGTCATAATCAACACTGTCTTCAGGACTTTCCTCAGATTCCCAGTATCCAATAACGAGCGTTGGTGGTCTTCTTTTCTTCAGCTTTATGATTTCTCCACGAAATGTCCTTTCCTCACCATTGTCAAACCATGTATGGTTGACTATTTGCCCAACCAGGTTGGATGGATTGTTTATAGTGTCGGCAACAAACTTCTGATCTTCTTCTGTGGTATCTGAAAGCGCACTACTTACATCATCGGGTGTTACGTTCTGTTTCTTCATCAGTGACAAAATTTGTTTTTCAACTTTATTCCTAGCAGTAGTGTCTCTTTTCCGGTATGTTTCGTGCAGCTTATCCTGCATAGCTTGCATGTTACGATCGTCACGCTCTTTCAGTGCTAATCTTTGCTGCTTCCGGTGTTTTCGTGCAAAGCCAATGAGTTTTGGTTGCTCCTGCTGCTCCAGCCAACTGAGAGTTTGATTTTTCCGAAACTTGACTTTTGCACTGATGAAGTCTGTGCCAGCATTGGGAGCTCTCCTCACTTGGGCATCGGTCATTCCTAGAACCTGCTCTGCATAAATGTTGTGGACAGGTGCTGCTTTCGTCTGGATCTTCATTTGGTCACTGGGGCTCGACAAGTCGCCCTCAAGATACCTAAAAACAAATTGACATGTCTTAATAATGGCAATGATGTATGTTGCTTCACTTAAAAAACAGTTGATATAACTTGGTTGTTATATGATTAAAGAATTTGGCTGTTATGTCATTATTTTTTATGCTATTTTTGTGCTATTTAATTGAGAGCTCACAAATCAACCAGAGGTTTCACAGCCAACGTGATGACTGACGTGATATGACCAAAGCAATTTGAAACATTTTCAAACTAAAAAAAAACTATATTTCCCTGCAGCTATAATATGAGAATACACATCGAAGTGCTCCTAAGCAGTTTACTGGAAGAGGTGCTATAAAGATACAAATTAATATAATTAATTTATTACATGGTTATTGTTAGTAATATTACCTGTACAACTGTCTCTCAAGGACAATCACAAAGCCTGCTGCCAGCTTCTTCACCGTGACAAGTGCACTATTTGGATTCTCTGTGTTGACATGTGTGTCCTCGTGGAGTCCTGCAAATTGCATTCAGAAAATTAAGGTTTTAAAAATTAAGAATTTTATGCTGTTTATGTTGTAGGACATTACTATAATCTTGAATTTAGCAAAATTTTGAAAATTTAAATATAGATATCAGAGCATTAGTCAGTCAAATGAAATCACCATTCTTTTCCATACCTTTCTTTACAAAATAATTATGCCTACCTTTCAGGACAGAATCCTCTTCATTCAGCTTCCTCCCGAAGAAATCCTCTTGGGACGAGAAGAGAGACTCTGGATCTTCTTGCAGATTCTTCAATGACATCAAACAGACTTTGACAAACTCAGTCATTTCCAGATTGCTTCTGTTTTCCTTGTTGCCATAGAAGAGATCCATCCAAGGACCAGTCATTAGTTTGCCAAACAGACCCAGTATTCGAAGCTGGACAACTAGAATGTCATTGGAGAGATCTTTGAGGAGGGCGCCCCGAAGGCCATTTTGTGTAGGGCAGTATTTCTGCAAATACTCCTCAAAGATCTTCCGGTAGGCATACAGGACTCCCGCGAGGTGGAATAGCACATGGAGGCGATTACCCACATACCTAGGTAGTAACTTGGCTGGGATATTGTTAGTTTTCATGAAGACTTTAAAGCTTCCTGGGTCACCCCTTCCTGCCTTGTACCTCATTTTACTAAACGCTCTGATGAAATTGATGACAGACGAGTCATTGCCAAAACAGGAGCCCTTGGTAAAGTGACTGTCCTTCTCCATCTCTTTAAGATCCGATCTTGCCCGGTTAGCGATGCCATCCAGTGGGTGAACGTTGCAATTTAGTTCTATCAATTCCTTTCCGAAAGAATTTGACAACTTGTTCACCACACAGTGATTTACTGCCACTCGATCCGAAATTGTGCTGCTGATATTGCTTTGAGTGGTTTTTTTTACTTGGTCTAAAGTAATTTGATGATAATCACTGTAGGCTAGACTAATGTCATCAATCGTTTCACTGATGTTCACGTGATAATCGGCAGTTTTCCCTGCCGCAAGCTCGGAAACGCCAAGCATAAGAGTCCTTGGCTTGTGCAGATGTGCACCTCGTTTAGGTGTTTCCCATCTATGGCAGTCGCGTCCCATCCAAGGGTGGTGTTCTTTCCACTTGGAGGGCTTGTCCTACTTGGATGTCTGACAGGCAACCCATTTCTCGGGCTGCACGGCAGACTGTTGATGTGCTTGGGATGTTATCCAGCTGATGTGGTGTGAGAGCACTTACAACAAAGCCTATCAGTGAGCCAACTTTGTCTACCGGCACTTGGCTCTCCACACACTTGTAAATGCTTTTCCTCATTTGAGGAGAAAAAGTCCCATCCTCTTTTGCAGGAATTAGCACGGGGGCGCCACATTGTAGCCGAGTATCTTGCTGGGCGAGCAGGTCATTTTCAAGCCGGCATATTGTCTCTTTTGATGTTTTCAGTTGTTGGGCCAGAGTTTTTACACTCTCTTGCCACACATTTTCAACTTTCAGCTTTTGTTTTGCATCCTTTAATTTTTCTTTGAGCTTTTTATTTGCAGCACTTTTCTTCGAAATTTTAGAGTCTCTCTTGGCTTTAGGTTTTCTATTTTCATTTTCAGGTTGTGTGTTTTTTCTTAGTTGATGGTATTTATTTTTCCAAAGTGCACATTCCTGTAATTTTCGTTTAAAGCGAAAGTTTTGTCTCTTCGGACAAAATTTCTTCACTTTTTCGATAAGTGTCTTGTTGACTTTTTTCAGGTTATCATTTTCCTGCTGGAGCCTGTGCAGTTTGGTTTTTGTTTCCTTCAGTTCATTTTCACATTCATGTTGCTGTTTAACTACAAGTTTGTAATTGAACTCTACTTGTTCACAGTCATGTTGTGGTGCTGTAACCTTCTTGGACGTACCTGCATGCTCGAGCTCGACAACACTTTCATTAGGTTTATTTTTTTTCTTTGGAGGGATGTAGACGGAAGAAAGGAAGTCTGTCAATTGGGCTAAGCCCCTTTTACGATTCCTGTGGCGATGTAGGTTTGACCGTTTAGCTTTGACATCTTCAAAGTTTCGACGAAGACTGTCAACCACTACGGGTTGCTTGTAGATTTCACCAATGGCAGACCTGTGTTAACAAAAAAGGGTATATATTAAGAATAATCTTAGGCTTATCAGGACACCTTGAACAATAGCACGAAAGTGAAGAGACGGAAGGACGAAACAGCTATCCAACATGGATTAGATGGCATTGAATCTGGCAAAGTGAGCTAGCAGCAAGAGTACTATGCATTTTAAAAGAAACACAAGCTTTTGTATCACCAAACCAACTCTGTTTATATTCCCAGATATGTTTTTTAAGGTTTATGGTGATTGCTGAATACTATAATGTGTTCTTTTTTCTCTATTGACAATTTCTACCATTTTCCATTGAGACTTTGAACATTTAGCATTATTCCCATGATTTTATTATATTTGTCTGTAAAAATGATTGCAAAATATGCAAATTTGTGTAATTAATACTTTTTACCAATTCATCTTATTTATTTCTCACAAAACCAACTTATTTATTTTCAAAACTTACGCAATCTGTTCCCACTGCTCTCCTGAATGTTTCTTCTTTGTTAATTCACAGACTACACTGTTGGTGACCTCTGGTAAACGTCGCAGAGAGAGTGATACCAAGGATGGCACCTAAAAAAAGAAAGACACAATTTTTCAATTTTAATTGCAAGTTTGAAAACTACCTGTTAGGGGAAATTTTTAGGAAAGCTTGCCCTGTCGAAAAACTATATAAAAATATGTTGCACCAAAATTTGCATTATACATAGTAATTAAGACTTCAAGTATTAGTAAATATTTGTAATCTTTCAGGTCTTTAAAGTGGACATTTTAGTAGGAAGTGAACTTAGTCTTCAATCTCATCAGAATTACAGTAAATGCATTTTTCTTTCGCTTGTACAGTGACAAGTGAGCAATAATTGATTTTGTCAATGCTCCCTCTAGTGGCTGAAAGAAGCAGTTGTAAAGCTGTCAGTTTTAGTTTCGCACCTACAAAATTGCACCAAACCAACCTTGTTATGTCTCAAATATTTACTAAAAAATGTATTTACATATACAGATTACATATGTTTCACAAGTTGCACTAAACACACAGCCGTGGTGTGGGCCCAACAAAAATATAATCGACATTGATTGATCCTTCTGATCACCATGACATTTGAGGGACAATGTCTTGAAACACGGGGGTCATCAGCACAATAAAATATATAATATCATTTGTACTTTACATCTTGAGCACAGTCTCCCATAAATTATACATGGATGGTTAATGTACACAGCAGATTGTGATGGATTGTTGTCAGTGAATTCTGACAGCAGACCAAACATGGCGGCTGTCTGCTGGTTTGCTGACAACTTGATTTGGACGGCACTTTTCAGTGCCTGGGCAATGGACTATCTGTTTGTGAATAACGTCATTTTAAAGTAGACAGATGATACTTTAACCCAGTCAATAGTTTTTTCTCCCCAAGCCCAGAAATTAATTAGAATTAAATAAATTTGTAACTTACCAAATTTCTCCTGGCCATCAGCAAAAGAAGAAAATGGTTGTCGGCGTCATTTCTGGTCCAAGGAATTATGGGTATGACCCAACTTTATTTTTTAACCAACAATTTTGGCCATTATGGCATTTGAAAAGGAAACTGTACATTAACAGAAGCATGGTCAAAAACAGCAGGGAAAAAAAATGGTCTCCATTGCTCATGCATGGTTACGTCATGAAAACGACTGCAGCGCCACTGGTGGGAATGACAATGCCTACCTTTTGTGATAATACTCATACACGGATGGTACGGCCGATAAACTTAATTGGAAGATTGTTCAGTGTTTTGAAGTGGGCTACAGAGAAATTCTGCTCATCTGGTAAGCTCCAATGATTTCCACTATAATATTTCAAGGATTTTTGGCTGCCGGCTGCTTTGCAACATTTTGTTACAATTCCTAAGAGTATGTACGGTGTAAACAAAGTACTTATATTATGGTCTTGTCAGAATTGTGAAGTTACTCACTTTCCTTTACCTACTGGACTGTTGGTGTAGGTTTTGGTTAACAACCTCCTCTAACTTAAGGCTAAAATGATAATATGGTATAATATGGCATGATATGATTTCACATTGTGCCCATTTCTGATAAACAAAGAATAACAAAATTGGCAAATTTCCTGAAGAGAGTTAGTATGAGGTTTCCAGATGGTTCTGAGCCATCACAACAAGGAGCAGAGACCAAATTGCATCCGCATTGTTGCTATGTCACTGTTATTACCCAAGAATTTCATACCAGGTTGGCATTCGGCCAAGACCTCACTCAAGACACATTCACGAAAGGATATCATTATCAAAAGAAACCAGGGCAGGCATTTGTGGGTCACTTCTCATAACTTAGTCAGTTGTTGTTGTCATAGAGGCGGCCAAGAGGTAATGCCACCCTACTTTTCTGTATTCTCAAATTGTGTCATTATGTCACAAAGCACAGCAGATGATCTGAGCTTATGCATTGATTGCGTATTACCGATGGTATTATGATTCTCAAAAGCTTTAGCAATTTGAAGTCAATGAAATCTGTGACCTAGCTGGTCAAAGAAAAATAGCATGCAATGCATGCACCATGTCCTCGGGCCTTTGAATCAATGTGTTCCTCTGCCTAGTAGGTGGCAGGGCAGTCTGGAGTTTGTTTATGTCCCTCTTCGGAGTCCAGGGAGAACTGAACTACTACTACTACTATATCCAGTTTTTGCAAAACAAAGGTGTGTTGAATGTGAAATGCTGGATGCAATCTAAGATGATTTTGGCAAGTACAATTTTATATTCAAGAGCAGAGACTTGAAATTCCAGGTAGGGTATCATTACGACTAGTGTAACCACTGAAAAGCATTACTTTGAGTTGTCATTTCGTCTGTGAAATGTTTTAGTGATCATAAAAATTTTCCTACTTTCATTGTTTACATTTGACGAAGCAGCATCATGACAAAAGGCCCGAGGCGACCTCAGACACAAAAACAAGATGTCACAATGTCATGACATACATTAGACAGTTTTGTAGCTATTGCAGTCATATGATTATGTGATTGACAGAGCTGATCTAGAAGAGACTGTGCCGTACAACTCCATGACATCAGAGCTGTGGTTGGTGCATAACAATCAAAAAATGCAATAAATTTGCTCACTGTAGAACTGGTAATGGTTTAGGTAACTGCCACAGAAATTACAGTAAGTCCTACACCAACAAGGACCAAAAAGATTACTGGCGGCAATTTTTAAAAATTATAGTGGTGGTGGTTATTGTAGAGAAGCATCTGGTTTTACATTGGAGAAAGTACTGGTCAGTAAGCACTCCTAAAAAATCTGCAACTGTAGAATAAATCAGAGTCCGAAGAAGTGAGTGTGTCAGTCTGTCTTCCAAGTCCCTATCTCAACTACAGCAGACCCTCAGTGCCCCAGGGCAAGGCTCAACTCAGCCAAATTAGAAAAGGTTGTCACAATCCAATCTCTAACCACTTCCATACTTCATGGCTGGTAGCAGAGGGATGGCGGAATTATACGCTGCCTTATTAGATTACCCCAAGCATTTGATATGTGATATGATAAATTAGCATGTTGTACCTAGAAGTATATACACAGCAGAATGCCAATGATCTTCTCAGACATTTGCGATGAATGGTTTAACTGAAACAGGAGAATTAGAAGGATGTGCAACATCAATCTCTGTACTGTGTTGTTTCACAAAATAATTTGCTTTTCCATGCTTTACATGGCAATGATAAACTCTCAAATATTCTTTCTATCATTTCAATTTATAGGGCTAATGTTCCTCCCTTATCCCTCTTGGAAACTATTAACTTTACATAATAGACAGGCAAATTATCTATTTCATCCCCCATTTTGTTTCTTGATTTCAGTAGCTTGAGCACATTTCATGGTTATAAAGGTCCAAACATTTCTATAGTCTCCCTGTCATGTTGCTTAATCCCTGCTAAATTTTCCTCCCAGTGGCAGTCGTTGCTACAAACAATTGGATTCGAAGGACGGTCATACGCCCCAGCCAAAATTGTCAGTTTTTTTCCATATTTTGCAACAAGTAATATCTCACATTGAACTGCTGAGTTTTACTCTCTTTTCTGGCCATTAACATCATACTTCCAGCCTCATTCTGATGTTCATCTTCTACCAGAACAGTAAATCATCCGTAAGACAGCCTGCTAATGTACTCCCATCTTTCTACTTTCAGCTGTCCTATTCCAGTGCCAGCCCGGCCCTTTATGACAAGAGCACCTACAAAAGATTTCCCGGCTGAGTCCTCATTTAATCCTGCTAAGTTTGACCTGCTTGACGCATTCAGTTGGAAAAAGGTCGGGACCCTTCACGAGGCTCATGAGCTTTTTTCTCTGGTAAGTTCTACTTTCAGTCATATTTGTGGAATCATCTCTGTTGAGTGGTGCTCGTATAGTTATTATTCAATTTCCAACTTTGTTGTTTCTCGTGGTATCTTGGAAACCTAACATTGAAAGTTCAAAATGTACCTCTGTTTTCTACAAAGCTGGGATCTCGGAGAATGTCCTTTGCCATTTCTTCCTCTTTGAAGAACTCAGATGATGAGTGATTGAATAATTGATCAGGCCTGGTGAGTTATGATGTCAAGAAGTGTCTTTTATGGCTTGCCAATCAGCTGTGCTTGACTGCAGAGGGCTATTTGAGGTGATTAAGCCCTTGGGGGTGAACAATTGGCTGAAGGGCATTGGTGTAATAATACTGTGGCAGACAGCAGGGAGCTTTTCTGATCAACCAGGGCTAGAGGCATGGAGTTGCAGAGTACTGGCCGAAGGTTGTTTGTAAAAAGGGAGATAGAGGATATTAGGACAAAAACCAGTCTCGTCAGCGTCCTGGAGTTGATAAATTTACTGCAGGTTTGACTTCAAAAGTAGTGAAAAATTATTTTAATGATAGAACCCAAAATATGGAGTCAACTGGCAGGTTGTTAAACTTACAATGAAGAGGACCCTTTAAATTGTTCCATGACTGACAATCAAATTTTGTGGGACTCTTAGGTGATGGGACTTTCAACGGAAAATTGAGATATCCGTTCATCGCTTCAGTAGACCATAGGCAATGGGCTTAATGCTTTGCTATATTATCCCATCCACAAAATACAATGCTACCAGCAATGCCATAGCCTTTTGATTACCATAATGAACCTAGGAAATGTGCAAATGCATTTAATGCATCCGGGTATATTCCTGGTTTTAGTTTCTTTTATTAGCCTATGTGAAGCACTTTGACTTATCTAATTTGGACCTTGCTTCTGGTTGGAGCCATGCATCCAATCGACTGATTTAATATGATCAAGCATCAGCAGGATTGCTAATTTAGAATTATTTCATTTTGAAATCTGGTAATTGGCAAATGTTGTTACTTGAACGTGATTTCAATTCCATTTTCAGACTACCACTGATTTCCTTAGAAAAGCAACCTCTCGAGGAATCAGGGTTTTAACATCTGAGAGCTTTGCTGTCGACCCACTTCAGCAAGTTCGCAATTTAAAGTTGAGAATTTTAATATTGATATTTATATTTACAAGATTGAGAAATCTGCATCTAAACAAGAGATTTTACTGATTGTCCTGGATTAAGAAATTAAAACTGCACAACCCCTCTTTTAGAAAGCAAGTTCACTAATGAGTTAAAAAGGCTACAAAGTCAGATTTTACAACCATGTCATTGAGACAATTGTATTGCTATAATCAAATGAACAAGTCAAAGTAAAGTCAAAATGCATTTATTTAGGCAGGGTAACTTTTTTCAGTACAATGCACTGTTTTTTAACAAGGCCCTGACTAATAGCATCACTCAGCATTGAAAGAAACTAAATTAATTAACTATTTGAAGCACACTCAGCGACTAGGAATGAGAAGTTCCTTTTCACAATTTACTTAAGAGGACAATTATCATTGACTAGTGCAGATGTAGAAGTCAGGTTTAAAAGGATTGCCAGAAACTTCTTCACTAATAATAAATTCACTTGAAGCCCTGGAGCAAACACTAAGACAGATGCTATGATTTGTTAATTCATCTTCTTGTCGACTGAAAACCCAAGAGGCAAGGGCTGGCAGGGAGGTCTGTTTGGTCCATTATTTGTTCATCTAGATATCTTAGTCTATGAATAATGATCTGTTAAGTATTCAAATAATAGAAAAAGGTTATTTTTCAAAACTCCTTAACCGAATCTCTAAAACTACTATTTTCTTTCAAAAGTACTGTATTTTTCGTTCCCGCTTGTAAAATAACTTGTTATCATAAAATCTTCAACAGGTTCAGCCGCATCTTATCAATCTGTTATAACCATTGCTTGAATGGATGCAGGGAAATTAAGCTAACTGAGATTTAACATTGTACTTAAAAGATAAATGATAGCCTGATAGACTTTAAATAAACAAACAAATGAGACAAACTGTACAGCTGGTTGTCAATTTATTTACAAATAACAATGCTGTACAGACAATTAAGGCTGAATTTGGCAGTCGATAATTTGCTTGATGTATGCGAGAAAATCAAAAGTATAACTTCTGATATATAGTGAGGTTTTTAATGAAATATTATTTCAACTGATGGTATGAAATTCTGAACTTTTCGACACTTCCACAGCAATTATTAATTTGTGATGCATTTATGAAAGCTTTCTTTTCAATATTAGACTCAGAATAGGATTTTTAATGCATTTATTTGTGGTAAATAGAAGATTGAGGGGGAACAGTTGGATTCTATGCAGTGTCAGCCTGTAGGTGTTATAATTGTCACACGCTAGTCCATGAAATGCAAGTTTGAAAGTCAAAGAATGAGGCAAAATATTCAATGAAAGGACGGTAAGACAAGATTGTACCCATCTGCAGGGGAGAATTTTAGTTGCCTCAAGCTGAATGGCCGCTAAATACTAATCCATGCAATGACAGAGAAGTACAAAGAATTTCTGAACACTGGTGAACCTCGTGTGACTTAAGATATCATGACATTATACAAGATAAACAACGTGCAAGACAGACATCAACAGTACAATGCCAGGACATTGTATTTTCTCTTAAAGATGGTCATAGGGTTTCTTGATTACAAATTGAAAGTTTGAGTGCATACAGTGCAACCTAAAATAAAATACGACCATTTACTGTCAAAAGTCCTCTGTTTAACTTTTTTGCCCTCCTTTCTCCTCTGTACCCCAAATCTCCATACAACTACCTTTGACTCCTCACCAAAACTTTTATTTCTTCCTTATTAAGAACTCAATTAAGACAGCCAGCAAAGTAATTGCAATTAGCAAGAAGCAAAATATCAAAGAAATTAAACACAATCAGGGTGGTAGAGTTTGAATTAGATTTGGTTTAATGTACATTTATATATGTCATTTAATGCAATTTTGAAAGGTAGTTTAAAGTAGGTTTGTTTGTTTGTTTGTTTGTTTGTGTTTTACGCCTCTGCAGCACCTTAGTGGGCTATATCGAGGCAGACGATCGCCGTATGATGATGAGATGAGAAGACTGTGAGTCTGGTACGTACCCTATTAATTCAGGGATGCCCAGGGTCTTTCAGTTGCCCCAGCATAGAACACTGGATACAACCCGCCTCCATTTAATGTCCCATGGGCTCGGACTAAATTGAGTTCCGGGGTGGGATTCGAACCCACGCCCTCAGAGCCAGTGGTTGTGCAAACAAGCACTCTTAACCATTAGGCCCCGGAGGAACTCTGGTTTAAAGAAGGTAAAGGTAGGAAGTGATTGGGGGGAGCCAAAAGGTGTGAAAGGGTTAAGTAGTGGCTGATTCTTCATTCCTCCTGGGATAGTAATGCTTTATTTTTGGTTGTACTTGATATTAATGATCATGCATGCTGATGAAGGAAGTATCGCATGATGGGCAATTGCACTGGGGCAGGAGCCATTGTGACATTCCCATGTACTTTCTTCTGCAACAATTGATTGTCTTAAACTTGTTACGTTTTAATGAAACATGAACTCTCAAATCAATGTACTACATGATTACACATGGGAAAAAACTTGGGCAACATCAACAAAAGACAATCCACTTTGGAAAATTGGGATTTCAGACATTGCATGCTCCTGGATTTAAGTTTTCCTGACTGTTTAATTTTTAAATAAACTTTGTCAAACTTACTCATGGGTTAAATTAAGTAAACGAGAGGTCTGAAATAAACCTTAGAAAGTAGATGTATCACAGTATATCAGGATATAATTAGCATGACCCATTAAAACAGAGCTATGTGCCAGGTCCCTATTTATTTGCCGAAGAAGATAGTACCAATCAATGTAGTTACACACTGTATACCATATGCCCCCTCCCTTGTACAGTTTTATTGCGGAATAAAAAGTACTTGCTAGCTGCTTGTGCCTGGAAGAAAAGTCCATCTTCCAGCCCTTTAGGCCTGTCACTGATAATCACTCACAATTGCTACCTTGTTGTCTGACATAAGTAGATTCCTTGGTCCAAGCTTTTCTGGAAGGACTACGCCCACTGAATTCACTGATCTACTTTGTGCAATCTCGCTTTACTTCTATCAAAGCACTTGCTTAGAAGACTATGGTGTTTGACATATCCTATTATCCTTAGTGGCACTTTTCAGATATTTTGTCAATGGCAAATTACAGGTGGCCTGTACGTACATGTTTCTGGAACAAAATAAAATTCAAAATTTTCCATCAGATGTCTCACAAAGCTTTGACGTTCAATCTCGATGTTTTAAATTTAGTATTATAGGTCAAGTTTGAATAATACAATACTGCCTGGTCAAGGCTGTTCTTAAGTAATGATCAGTGACACATGAGTACTTTGTGAGCAGTGACAATGTCAATCTTTTGGTCATGTTGCTCATAAAAATAATCAATAATCTGCATACATGTGACCAACGATCTTGATCACATTAGGGATGAAAGAGATAATTTTCTTGTTATTGACTAGTTTCCTGTTCAATTTCCTGAGGTGCCTACAGATTCTTTACTGATACATTAATCATTTTGTAAGCCATATTCCTTTCATGATGACCATAATAATTTGATCCAGTTTTTAATACTATGTGTGGATTTACATTTTATGGGGCCTTCAGTTCAATAATTTATAAAAACTGTAAAAGATTGATAGTTTAAGACTATATGACAAATTGGAGACAATTTTAATACTGATCTATTGAAAATCACAGGGCACATCTGAATGTCAACAATGGCCAGATAGCTGATTTTTATTTATGTATTTCAAATCCAGGTACCAAAAGTATGCATCACAGCTTGGGGTACTCAAATGAAGCTAACAATTAACTATTTAATAATGTCTTTTTTTGGTGGGTAATTGGGAGAAATATTACAAAATGAAATAATATGTCTTGGGAGGTCTTCAAATTAGGCCTACTTTTATTTTTCAGAAACATAGGCAAGGATAATAGTAGGTAATTTCTACGAAATCAAGGTGAGGGTTATTTTCTGCAAAGCATACAAGCAGGGAATGTACGGAGCAAAATATGTCTGGATCATAACCGGTGAGTATTCGGTTCTAATAAATTTTTATTGTTTTGATGCTTGGAATTCATTCTGTTACTTAAGATGCCTGTAAGGATAATTCTCAATCAGACCTCAATCCAGATAGTGTAAAAAAGTATTGACAAGTCAACATGAAAATGGAGTTTGTGGAAGCAGGCTTGTCCTTTGGCCTCTTTTGGAGGGTGTCTTGCCAGAACCATTTTTCTTGTAAGATAGTAGACAATTTACAATCCAATGTACAGTATATAATATCATACTCCTTATAGTTAATTTATAATATCACTGTTCACTAATAGCAATCAATGCTGTCAAAGATACTTTTGTATGCGCCTACGGGATTGACATGATACAGAGTAAATCTCAAATTCAACTGGCATCATTTGACCTCATGGGGTCAATGTGTATTCTCATTCTTTGAATCGTTAAAGCATCTTCTTACAAACCAGGATGATGAAATGGCATCTCTGACATGGGAGCCAACATAACTTACTAGCAGGAACCTGAGTCAGCAGAAAAAAGCTTTTAATGAAAAAACCCATTCAACATGGATGTATAATAAAGAGTACTGAGAATTCAAGGAATATTGGATACATTTTTGTAATTGGGCTTAAAATGAATTTTCAAAACTAGGTTAGAGTTGGTCTCATGTACATTGGGTTTTTGTTTCTTGATTTTCAGCAATTTCTGATGAGTTACACAAAGTCTATTAGGCTGACAAATGATAATCATTACAATAGACTGAATGAATCAAAATCTGTTTGTGACACCAAAGGTCGAGAATTTTATGAAGAAAATGCAGTCCATGGTTGTCAAAAGAGGTTTTTATTAAATTAAACTGTAATCAAATGTATCATCTGAATTGGTCCCATCATTGTAGTTTTGTGAATGGTGCAATCACTGCATGAGTTGTACTTGAATAAACATGGATCCATCATTCACACGAAAACGGATAATTCACCAGATTATTTGGTGACACATGCATCATTTTTGGCAGATCCTTTGTTTTGATGGCCTCTTTTTCAACAATCCATCTTCCGATTGGCAAGATTTTGTGGCAAAAAGTGCAACCATTAAATGAGGATTGCCTGCTGCAGACCTATTTACATTGTACGAGGAACCAATGCATTCCGGTACTGGCACGCATAACACCACTAAGCAGGCAATCTTCCAACAACATTAATTTTCCATCAGCTTATAGGACAATGCACATGCTCAGTAGGTCTGGGCCTGCTCAGGTAATCTGAGCATGCTCGATGGCAACTAGGGAAGATAAAAATTATCTTTGGTGTTCATTTCTTGTGTCTTGAAGCTGACATAAAACGGTATATGATGAAATTGAAACGTACTATAGAAAATAAAATGAAAATATGACTGAGTTTTGATAGATCCAGGACAACTATGGTACCCTTGAGCATTCATGCATTGAGGACCCTTGGGATTTTGGCTCAATTTCTGGCCAAGGTCCATTCCTTGTTAGGCAAAACCTTATTCACACCAGTGCACCACAACCCATACACTCCAAGTTCCTGCATGGCCACTCTTGACATCCTCAAGGTGTCACATGACCTCCACCCTTCATGTGATCCATGTGACAAGCCCTCATCCAGGCAACTTAGTCTGATCGTATGGGTAGGCCCCACTGTCACCCTCTTGCCATCGGCCCTTTCGCCAATCACCTGACCTCGAGACGCACATGCTTCAAAGGTGAAGAGTGTGTAGTTCCATAAAATACATCCTTTGCAGCCTGTGGATTGTAGATACAATGAATATAATTTGACACCCTTGAAATACAAATATGACATATTGTGTAGGTAAATTTATGAATCATGTCAGTGGAATGAATATTGATTGGCAACTTATTTTCTTTCATTAGAATTTTCATTAGAATAATTATTGGCCTTATAGGCCTAGCACAAACCCATTGTAGAAGTTTTGATGCTAGAATCTTGAAACGAAAGTGTCTCTAAATGAGCCACAAACAGAATTTCTATCACACCCTCAGTGTGTGTTGTTGGTGTAAATATATAACAAACATCTTGAGAATGGTAATTCTTCATATTGCACTGTTGAGCTGAGAGTTCCTTTCCAGTCTAGATTTTTTAATACATTGATATATAATTATATGCTTAGAGAAATATTCGAATATAATATGTTGTGAATTCAACTGTAGACTAACAGATGTATTAAGGGCAATACTGCTAAAACCTCTTTTATAAACTGATGCTAAAAACTCAAACAAAAGTGACATAACTATCATGCAAGTCTGGTGAATACAATGTACAATCGAAAGCATATTTGGGCAATGAATTTCCTTAGAGATTGACAACTTTTATAACTTCTGTTGGAGCATGTGAAGGTCTGATACAAATCTAACTATACCATCATTAGCATAATTTTTCTTCCTCATTTGCCTGACCAGTTCTTTGAAACTGCAGTGAAATGCTTGCCCTAAATGCCCCATGTTGCAGGTCTTATAAAAAAAATTGGAGCCATTGTTGTTTGTTCTGTCAGGTGCCAAATTGAAACCAAACACAAAAATATGACACAGATTCATCCAGACAATGTGTGTACAGTACATGAAGCAATAAATAGCTTGGCAGTTGAGAATTCACATCATCCCAGATACTTTCGTCTGAATTAAATGGAATTTCATACAAAGAAGAAATCTGCCATCTGAGAGATTTGAGACTCGAGGTGAGACATTTTATGATGTCACCAGCCCTCTCTCCAGCTCATAGGCAATTTCATTTTAATCTGCGTCTTGTTGTGGGGAATATTGCCTGATAATGAGAAACTGGAAACTGTCTCCTTAGTCAGGCACACTGAACATGATTCACACGAGTCTGCCACAAGCTTTTGCGGCACCATGGCTAGCCTATCTACTTACTTAGGACAAACAACTTTTAAATATCACTCATGATTGAAGAATTGATACAAATTTATTGTGCCCCCTTAGATTAAACCTGAATAGGTAAACTTGATACATCACAGAGACATTGAGAGACAATAATGTGATTGGTTGCAGTTTTGATTTAAACCCACTGAGATGCATGAGTTGCTTATTACTGGATTACAAACTGAATAGACATGTGCATTATAATTAAATCAAGCATGGTACCATGGTATTTAGACAACTAGGTCTTGGTAATCAATTTCTTCCAGTCCATGGCAGGTGTATGATTATCTTCATTGCTTGTGGTATAAACCTGGAAAATAGATCTTAGGAAAAGAGAGCATCAAAACACAACTGACATAGCGGTTTGTAAAATAACACTTGTCTGAAAAGGAGGCAATTGTAACATATTCCAGTTTGAATATAATGCTCCTAATATGTGTGATTGGTCTGGTGGTTCTTTCTCTCATAGAAAAGTTTAATTTTTCCTTCAGGGTTCTACAGTCCTAGATGGTGGACAAAGAAGACTCAGGAGGATGAACATGACTGCACTGTTGATCAGCTAGAGAGGGCTATCCAGGGTTACTTCACAGGCGACGCCCTTCCTCTCAGTCTCAGCGACAAGCCGGGCATCTCAGGCAGGGTAATAACAATTGAAATATATCTTCCCTTTTCAGATTTCCTTATTTCCTTAGTTAATTATGTTTGCTACCTCCTAAGTCAAACCCTGTCAGCTTCAAGGCTTCACAGATATGCTGAAAGACACATGGCAAAGTATAAACTTATCTACAGTGGTCGTATAACAATCTGCAATACTTGGGTACGGGATAACAAGGCTCTAAAGCTGCAATTATTAGTATGTTGAAAAAAATCAGCTTTTTGGGATAAAATGGCAGCTGTTTCTGGCAGTGACCTATTTTCTGAAGAATGCTGTCTGTGGCATAAATTGCTCTTCCCTTGGTTGTGGTCTGGTCATCCTCTTGTGAGAGATATTTTCCAAAATATAAGCAAACTTTAATAATATTATAGCACGTTGGTGTGCCAATAGACATGACTCTGCACAACGATGCCACAGTACAAAGTAAATGTCAAATTGCCTCTCCCATACAGCTCATTGTATGAGGAAACTGAACTTTATACTCATAACATCACACAACACACAATGGGAGATTTATTAATGCCTTGTCAGCTCCATGAGATGGGGTTAATGCTGCATTGACAACAGGCGTCAACATATCAATTTCAGCATTAGCTCCCATGACTCAGTGTATATATTTTACGGAGAGGACTTTTGTGGGTTAGATAACATAATAATCCTCTAGAAAAATACTTCATATTTGTATAGAATTGTTTGTACACACATGGTTGAAAGTTTGAAACGCTCTCATTGCATGGATGAACCAAACAGATTCTCCTTAAACTATTGCTCCAATCCAACCAGGTGTAAATGTATCTATAACCAGAACTGTAGAAGGTGTCAGTGCAATCTGAAAATGGCAACTTTCTTGAAATATTGGGAGAAATCTGTTGTATTCCTTATCAAATAATTATACTGCAGGACATTCTTTTGATTTTAGATGTAGGACTGTTCCTATTCGAGTTCCCTCAGAGAAGATTGAATCAACTGTATAAGCTCTTTCGTATTTCATCCTGAGACAATTCTCGTCATGACATGCTGAAGCTGATTGCTCCCTGCCATTATAAATGACTTAAAGTATGGAAGCATGCAGTGCCACAGTTTATTATGTCGACCACATGGCACTTGCAATATCTTGGATATTACCATGCAGAGATAAGGAGCACAAGTACATGAGGCAAGCGATTTATCAGAGTGCTTTAGTGATGCAGTGTGCTCGAAACATGATGTCTAACAGGCATGTTTCATGAAATCAATGCTTGGACAGCATTCAACTGTATTACAGCACTATAAAAATGAGAGGACTGGTTTACAGAGAAAAACTTGGACTAGTTATGGAGACTGATAAAACTGACAATGGCTCGAAACATTAGTTTCTGTTGATTATTTGAAGGAGGCTCATGCTGCTTGTTAGTGATTATTAGTTTCTGACTAAAATCAGTTATGACACAATATATTGATCATCAAATACATGTGGCATGTGGTCTGTATGGATTTAAAATGGATCATCAGCTATGATAAGTCACTGAACTTTCACATTGAGACAGTAGGTACTCTCTTTTTCATGAATTTAAAACTGGTGTCATGTATTGAGCAAGTAATTTGAGCATCCCTTGGCCTGGATAAATATTATGTTTTTGTAGAAATCATTGCATAATAATTATGCTACTGGAATATTGATACAAAGAACTTATGGTTACATTCAGTTTCTTTTTTCTGATAGCTGAATCAAGCCTCCACCCCCAAACGCCAGAGGTCACAATTTTTCACCCTATTCCTCAGTGACTTTGAGTTACTCGAATGTGCCGTGTGGACTGCTACTCGATGTTGCCCACCAGTGAAGCTCTCTTCGCCTCTAAATTTCAATTTCCATGCCGCATTGCCTTTCAAATCCATCATGTGACACCCATAAAACATTTCAATTTCATATGAGCAAGTCGACATGACTTTCATCTTACGTATTTCATTGTCTTATGATTTCAAAACTAGCACAGCTTATATGAGTAGCACTGCTAGTGGCCGATGCAATGATTGGAGAATAAGGCTGTGAGTCCACACAAAGATTCTCCGTGTTCTGAAGGGTGTGGTATTTTACATGCCTTAGCATAGGCCCATGCCGCTGAGTAAAATGCAAACACTTGCTTTTCGTGTATCACACACGATTAACACTTCCAGGAGGTTCAAAGCCCAGTGGCAGAATACATGACCGATCTTATTAATTGGTTTTTATGGCGGAGTAGTTCTAAATGCTGTCGCTCAGTATTTTGATAATGTCCCAATTCTCATGGTAAGTGTATTTCAACATCCTACATAAAGTTGTAAATTTTGGTCTTATTTTGGGCCAGTCTGAAAACCGTCACACACCATTTAAAAATAGTTAGGTTGCCATTTTTACCATTTCAAGTTTAAGATGTGCCAAGCTAATTTTATATGCACCATGCAAGTCACAAGAAATCTGCTGTATAAAAGTGTAGTGTGACCAAGCCTCTTTGCATGACAGATTATGTACACAGTATAGGGTGACTCAGCTTTCAAAATGTAGTATAATGATACATCAGCTGGCTGACATAAACTTGCAAAGCACACGGTCTAATCCTCTTCAGAAGGCCCGTTTTTTTTTAAAGGTTGTATTATGACAGACTTTGTCACATGCATGTCTGCAGCTCTTTGAAATTCCATTGACACTACTTCCTGTTATTTTTTCCTGTATAAAAAATACTTCCTGTTATTTCTTGCTGTCCCTTCATTAAATTTCAAGCCACTTACTTAACGAGTCTGCTGAGATCGTACCTCTCCTTTCTTCCGTGATTTGTTGTATTTCTTATGGTTCAAGAAGAAGAATAATTGAGAAAAAAAGTTCATCAGAGAAATTTGTGTGGCAAAATTGAAACGGAAACAAATTAGAATTTTTCTCTTTTCTCTTTCCTGTAGCCTCATCTTCTCCTCCTCATCCTTGTATACCTTTCATCCTTATTCTCCCTACCTGCCTTTTACTCTTTCATCTAACCATACTCATAACTCTTCCATCACCAGTTTCCCTCTGCTCTCTGGCCCTCACTTTTGGCCTTGTATCTCCTCATCATCCTTGTCATCCTTATCGATTTACAGCCTGTGTTTATGTACTGGGTATGCTAATTAAGAGGGGAGGAGGACATGGCTCTTCAGAAATATCACAAATTCAACTTAGCTTGTTTCTATCTTTCACAATCTCTGTGGTTCTGGCTCTTTTGTTTCTGAGGCCCTTATAAATGGACCTGACATTCAGAGGCCTACATTTCACGCCAGTTTTTCTCCTCTCTTTAAGCTTTGGCATTTTTCTTCCTTGCCCTTCAAGCTTGACCAGTCTTCTGCTTCCGTTTAATATACATTTTACTCCCTAGTTGAGAGGAAAAAACAAGAAACCATTGAGGCACCACCAAAACAGTCCTTTAATTATGCATAGCCCTTTATGAAAACAAAGATGCTTATAAATAGGTCGCCCTTCGGTTTCAAGAAGTAATGTGAGATATGTCTGAGATTACAGGGTTAACAGCTTCACTATTTCAATCTGCAGTTGGCCATTGTAAAATGATCCACAGGGCTTCTTATGTTATCCTAGCTGATGGTGTAAAAAATATAGTAGAAAATGTGGAAATGTAAGACTAACAGGTATTGTCATAATAATACAGAACTCTGTAACTACAAAATACATTGTATAGCAAAACATGTCGCTGAGCAAGAACCTCCATTTAGAACCCAACCAAACCAATGGATTATTGGAGATTATATTCACTGTAAATCTAGCTGCATAACTTTACAGCTATGACTCTCATAATATTTTGTTCTCCCATTATAATAAAATAACAGTTTTCTGTAGCAGTAATTGTAATATAAGGGACTCTTCACAGTTTAAGGATTTTTTTGCAGAATGAGGGTCTTAATACTAAATTATTTTGAGAACTATGGTTTCCTTATTAGCACTTACAATTCGAAGTGATTTACTACTTTTGTTTTGCAGACGTACGCAGAATTTTTTGCCAGTTACCAAAACAGGACGAAGAACCAGAGGCGGACAGGCCACCAAGAGGCGCCTTATGGCTACGACAGTGTGTGGGCTATTGCACATATGCTAAACCGGTCCTTGCACATCATGCAGGAGCAAGGTACATATTCAATTCCTAACTTCTATGATAAAATAATGAACCTGGAGGTGCCTTATGGCTACGACAGTGGGTGGGCTATAGCACAATGCGCATATGCTTTAACTCGATACTTTTCCTCCTTTTTACAATTTCAGCTCACCTCACCTCAAGATATTTTGTCTCTGGGTAATTTTTTGCAATTAATAGTACCTAGCATTTAATATCTTCGGTCAGGACCAATCTGACAAAAACTTGTATCAAATCCCTCATAATGAGTGCCAGACTAGTAAAAAGTCTGCATTCACTTGGCTCCAGTCTACATATCATCATTATTCGGGATGTTACCACTCACTGTTGACTCAACGTTTCTTGCCCGAAACATAACATGAGATGCACTTTTTCCACTCTCATGCAACCATGTCATGTCTCTTTGTGACAGAAAATGATAGGTTGCAGAACAAAGCTGCGTGCAAATGATGAGGTTGTTAAAACATGAATAATACAAAGCAAGATGACGCGCCTGCTATCTTTGCTGGTTGAATAGATAAAATGTTTTCAAGCCGGAACGTAGTTAGAAAACAAAGAAACTAGACTTTGAAGGTTTCTGTGACAGGAAATGGTAAAAGATCACAGGGGGGGGGGGGCCCAGCCCGGGGCATCTGAAATCCATGAGGGGATCTGCGGTACTTTGGTGCATTTCCAATATACCAAGTACAATGGCAAGTGTTGTGGTTGTAGAGAAAGTACTACAGGTTGGTAACAGGGAATTTTGTCCAGCATTTCTGCGCTGACCATCCAATGATTTAATAGAGTGAAGCAGTGATGACTCTGATGAGGCAAGGTGCAGTCTGTTAGAAGAATTTAAGTTACTTTTCTGTTGCCGTGGAAAAAAAAGTTCAGTGCACCCAGCGCAGTTCAATTTTTTAACACGAATCCAAGTGTCTAGGTGCTTAAAAAATAATAGGATTTACTCTAAATATGCAATTGATGATAATCACTCACTTTCTGTATCCATGGTAACAAAAATACAACTTAAACACTTCGAACAGTTTTGATTTTTTCAAAATAGATAGTAAAATACCTGAAATTAATTCTGTGAAAATTTCATTCAGCTACTTCAAGTAGAAAGGTCTGCCAAAAAAATTGGTCAGAACTTTTGGGACACCCCTAGTATATGAAACATTAGTATAACATGGGTGCCAAGACTGGGAATTTAACCCAGGTGTCGGACATTAGCAATCCAGGACACCAAGTGCTAAGCTTGACCCCTTGCCCTGATAAATGAAAACGAGTAAGTGCTCTGTAATAAATGGATGATTGTTTGGTAGACAGTTGCCAACTATTCCAAATGTAAAGGCGGAAACTATTGCTTTCAGTGCTAATGCTTGTCGGATGGTACCAAGTCGGCAAGTTTGCTGGTTTTTAATGCAGTGTCATAAATTGCAAGAAATGTCTAATGAGTCTTAAACACTGACATTTTGCCCACAACAACATCACTTGTTTTGATGGCTCATGAACAAGACCAAATAAAGGCTTGTTATATTAGGTGTGAAAGTTGCGTATATTAGACCAGCACAATAATGAACAAGTTCATCTTGGTAATACAAATAAAAGATGCATTTGGTTTGTTGGAGAATGCCATGCAGTTATGTCGCAACAGTTTAAACACTGAAATTGCCTTCAATATGTCACATGTTATCACTTATATTTGCTTGTATTAAAAAGTTGTAATTGTCTGTGAATTCATTGTACATGAATAACTTGTTAGGTTGACCCCAGATCGACTAGTTTTGATAGAATTTGTTGTGCACTAGTCTGCAACAGTGTCTGACAAATGGGAACTCATTTAAAGACAACCTTGCCTGTCTCAAAGTATCTCCTCTTCTGATCAGGACAGTTGAGGTCTTGCAGAGTTCTCAAAACTTACAAACTAAGTCATGCAGCTTGTCATAGTGCCATGGGTATGCCATTCACTTGCCATCTGTGCACCATCCATGTCCTAGCAATATGCCATTATTTTTCCGTTTCAGTGTCATGCACCTGCCAATTATTATTATTAAATATGTTTATTCAGGATAACAATATCAGACAAATCTGTTTTACAATTGTTCCTGATGTAATACACAAAAGCAATAAAAACGGAAAAAATAAAACTATGTACAATATATACAGTAAAATCATGAAAATGCATAAAATCCTTGTAAAATCATAAAAGAATAAAAGTCCTCAGACATCTCTTAAAATTCTCCAAATCTGTGAGTCTCTGCATCTCTGCAGGAAGTCCATTCCATAAAATAGCACCATTGTAAGTAAATGAGGATTTAAAATAAGAGGATTCAAACATGGCACAATTAAATTCATTCCATCGCCAGATCTTAAAGCATAGCGCTGTTCAATTTCACAACACAAATTTGTCTGAAAGATATTCAGGCGCACTACCAATGAGACAATTGAATACTACTAGAATTGTGAAGTAATTTTTTCTCTGTCGAACATTCATCCACTTAAGCGATTTTACAATATCAATACCCCTACAATTTATGTAATCAAAATTACCAGAAACAATACGTGCAGCAAATTTGTGACAAACCAAAGACATTGTAACATTTTTTTTTGTTGAATTTTAGGTAGGGACAGAAGGATCGAACAATTCAGTTACTCAGACCAAGACATGGCTGAACTCTTCCAGGGTGCCATGAACACCACGTCATTTGAAGGAGTCTCTGTAAGATGTCAGTGGTTCTGTTGCCTCTTGTTGTAAATCTGTAAAGCTCTAAGACTGTGCATCATCAATATCCTTCGTTACACTTTTGGATCAACAGTTAGCCGATGTAGAACTTTTTTTCACCAATACCTTGAAAAAAAAACCCAGAAAGTTCAGTTAATTTGATCTGACTCTTGACTTGCAGGGTCCAGTGATGTTTGATGAGAATTGAGACCGTCGGGGTCTCACCCAAATCGAGCAACTGCAGGGCAAGAGAGAAGTGAGGGTGGGAGTGTATGACCCTTCCAGCCCTGCTAGGAACAAGATCACCTGGGAGGAAGAGACTCCTCCTATATGGCAAGGTCTGTATCCATCTATCTATCTGTCGATGTATGTAAAATAATGAACAGCACTGGTTTATGGGTAAGATATCCCAAAGTGTAGACAAATTCGATACATCAGAACATTTGCACAGCTGCAGACTTACCATGGAACTTATCTGATTGGAGTCATTATGTCGCCTGAAACTCCAAGGTAATTTGCTTAACACTGGGTGTCTCTTCAAATCACCAGATTCACGCGACTGACTCTGTCGTAAATTTATTTCTTTTGAAACTTCTGACACTTCTGAAATGATGAGATGTGGGAATTGAAGAGTAGGGTAAATTGTCTGGAGACCCCTACCTCTGATGCAGACAGTATTATTGGACACAGGAGGGGGGTAAAACAGCCCCCTTCGGGTTGTGGTGACAGTTTAATTCCCCAAAAAGCTTTGCCCAAATGAACACAGCTTCTTCAGTCATCATAAATATGTAAAAGTCTGAGTCTTGATGTTACAAGATAATGATGTTGAAAGTTGTTTGTGCAAAGATTTCTTAGCTTACCAAAAAGAGTTCAACTGCGGTTAGCCAATGTTCAGGGCAATTTAGTAATTACTCATTTCCTGGCTCTGATGGAAAACAGCTTTTGCAGAGCTCCAGACGTCATTCAAATCAAGTGCTGTCTCAAGTCATTGTGAAAGACTGAATTTTATAAGTTGATATATATTTTGGTGTTTCAAATCTCTGGTATCCTTGCAGGAGGTCACCCTCTCCCAGACTCTATCATGGAGAAGATTGTTCCGAAGTTGATAGGGCTGGGTCTGTACATCAGCATGACAACCCTCACAGCCCTTGGCATAGTTCTATCCTGCCTCTTTCTGGTCTTCAACATTAGATACCGGCATCGCAAGTAAGTTTTGACTTTGAGTAAATTATTTTCATAGTATGAGGCATTTCAAAGTGACTTATTCGATGATAAGAAATAATGTTGTTCAAGTTCGAGATACAATGTTTGTTGTTATTTCATAGGACCAAACCTTTTGAATGCTGCTGGCTTTCTCATTGAAGATATTTCTTATTTTCTGTTCTTCAGGTATATCAAGATGTCCAGCCCCAATATGAACAACGTCATCCTTACAGGAGCACTGTTTGCATTTGCTTCCATCATATTTTCTGGGACAGATGGCAGCACTGGTTCTGATGCAGTCCATTTGACAATGTGCAAAGTAAGTATCATTCTCAGTGATGATCACTGTTAGAGATTGGGAGACAATGGGACCCGGTGTGGGGGAAAGTTTTTCACAATAAGCCAGTCCGTATCATTTGAATATTTTCTGCTAAATGTTAATTTTCATCTCAGTGGTTTTGGGCAGCATTTGCTTGACAACTTGTGCCATGGAAGTAAAAATCTGTGCCTTTCCAACAGTTCAATTTGAAAAATGAGTGGGAAATGTTTCTTGTGGGCAAATGATTATATGTTTGCCAGAATTAATGCCCATTGTTTTGTGTAGTACATAAAGTCATCATCTTAAGTGAGTGTCTATCTATTATTATTTTTCAGTGTTACAATTGGACATTAGCCCTTGGGTTTTCCATGGCATTTGGTGCCATGTTAAGCAAAACATGGAGGGTCCATAAAATATGCACTAACAAAAAAATACAGAGAATGGTAAGTTTTTAAAAAATGATCTAGCTGACATGACCTTAAATCCATATATGACCAATTCATAAGATGGAATGCTTCAATCATACGGATGTCAAGTAACATTGAAGGGAGTTTTTCACGATGGGGAACATGAAGAGCCATATCTTTCAGGATATGCTTAGACATACTTCAATGAAATGTATTTGAAAAATCTGTAAGAACTTCTGTAAAGTATCAGCTTGTTCGCCCTATTAATTTATTCCGGGTAAAGAATATAATTGCTCCATGTTATCTCCAGTGTACACTGTCAATAATAATTTCATCAATTTCAAATAATTATGTTGTTCTCAATTTCATACAATCATTTGTTGTTCAATGTTTTCAATTTTGATTAATGTGTTGGTTGTAACTAGTGGTTAACAGTTAGAAAGTGTCAACATGTTAGCTTCCACAACACCCTTCACTGTATTTTTATCTCTGTGCGCAATGTAGCGCTCTAGAGCATTCCGGAATCTTGTGACCACGGCCTTCTGCGAACTCCGCTTTTGCTTCAGTTCCTCTTTATCACCCATGTTGTCGGTTCTTTAGATTTATTCACCAAACAACTACTTTTGCGTTGAATAAACTTGGATGAAAGGTCAACATTCGTATTTTTATCTCTGTGCGCTACAGTGAATAAATCTAAAGAACCGACAACATGGGTGATAAAGAGGAACTGAAGCAAAAGCGGAGTTCGAAGAAGGCCGTGGTCACAAGATTCCGGAATGCTCTAGAGCGCTACATTGTCGAAGAAGACATTCCTGAAGTGAAATCGCATCTTGAAAAACTCAAAGACGCCTTCGCAAATTTCAAGACAACTCATGATGCCTATCTTGACTTGCTTACAGAAGAACCTGAAATTGAAGACCCAGATAAGTACCTTGACGAAGTTCAAAAACCATACCTTGAAATTTTCAAATCAGCTAAAAACTTTGTAAGACAATCTGAATCTTCTGCTGCTGATAAGAAGTTGCTTGAAACAAAAACTGAACCTCTTTCAACTGATCAGTCAGCTTTGCTTTCCCTTGTTAATCAACCGGCAGTAACCCTTGAAAATTTCGATGGTGATCCACTACGTTACAATACATTCTTTGCTATCTTTGATGAACTTGTCGGAAATACAAATGTCAATGATGCTCTGAAACTTAGCAGATTGCTTCAATATACGTCTAAAGGAGCCAATAATGCTATTCGCCACTGTAGCTTGTTGAGTGGTTCTGAAGGCTATGAGCAAGCTCGTCAAATACTGAAGCAGCGTTTTGGTAATGCTCATCTCATTTCCGATTGCATAATCAAGAGTTTGAGATCAGGAAAGTCTGTCAAGTCCCCTTCAGATCTTCAGCAACTCGCAGATGATCTTCGTAATTATTATGCTGTGCTTTCTTCTTTGAACAAGCTGCCCGAAATCGACACTCAAATGTGCATAGTTGAAATTATGAAACGTCTTCCAGATGGTCTTCAAGAAAAGTGGAGAGAACAAGCTCTGAAAATTAAATGAATGACTGATTCTTATCCCAGCTTTGAAAAATTTGTTAAATTTGTAACTAGAAAATCAGATAATGCTAATGATCCCGTTTATGGCTCTGCGTTCAAATCTTCAACTACATCACATTCATCCGTTCAATCTTCCAGCAAGGTCAGCTTGTCGTTTTCAACTTCTGCCCAAGATGTTCAGCCACGCAGGATATACACTTGTAAAGCTTGTGGTGAGAATCACAAGCTCTTCTATTGCCAAACCTTCAAAGATATGCGACCTGTTCAGCGTTTGGAGTTTGTACGTGAGCATCAATTATGTGAAAATTGTCTGATGGATAATCACTTAGTATCCGATTGTAAAAGGCCAACAGTTTGTACAGTTCCTGGTTGTGGTGCCAAGCACACCAAATTTATTCATGTAAATTCTGGAAATGTTGATCAAGCTCAAGTTAATGTTAGCAATGTGCAGGTTAATGAGGCACAAGTATACACAGCTAGCAGTCAAAGTTGTAATTCTGAAGTTAGTTTACCTGTTGTTCCTGTGAGAGTTGAGGGCATGGTGCATACTTCAGCTTTGTTGGATACTGCTTCAACAAATACATTCTGTTCGCGTGAGCTAGTCAAATCAGCATTCTTATCAGGCAAAATTACCAACTACTCCTTGAATACTTTGAGTAAGTCAGGTGAAGACAGGAGTACCATGGTAGTTGATATGTATGTCAATTCAAAATTTCATTGTCCAGTTGTACATCTTACAAATGTTTATGTTGTGGATCAGATTCCTGCAAAGGTACATGATGTTGATGTAACAAAGTTCAAGCATCTAAAAGACTTGTCTGATTATGTAGCTAATTCCAATGTGGATATTTTGATAGGTCAAGATAATCATGAATTGTTGATCCCTAGAGAGACAAGAGTTGGTAGAAATGATGAGCCTTTTGCAATTAGAACTTCACTTGGCTGGTCTATTTGTGGGCCAACGAAGAGATGTAGATCTAAAAATTCAAATCCCCAAGGTGTGTCATCCAATGTTATTAGCATCGAACCATGTGCAGCTGATGATCAGATTGTGAAGCTCAGTGTCAAGTTGAAGAGTGACCTTGAAATTAATGATGTTCAAATTGGTGAAGCCAAGTCTTCCATTGTAAATGTTGAATATGATTTTACGAGGTCAATGACCTCAGTTCGAGATCTTGATCTGTTGTCTAGTCAAGTTCAATCACATGATGTTAGATCAGCTGATCAAGGTAGTCTTAGCAGGCAAGTTAAGCCAAGGTGTAAAATTAAAAGAACTGTCAGACATTCTGGTCGATATGTGACTTGATGCACTTTTTCATTTATGTGTTAACTCGTGGACTTCTGACAATTGCTTACAATTCCAATTCATTGCATTACATACTTGTAATTATTTTCATGCTGTACTCATTTGTATATTACTTGCTGTATTTGAAGATGTTTGAATCCATAAAGGTTTCAAGGTGGGGAGTGTTATCTCCAGTGTACACTGTCAATAATAATTTCATCAATTTCAAATAATTATGTTGTTCTCAATTTCATACAATCATTTGTTGTTCAATGTTTTCAATTTTGATTAATGTGTTGGTTGTAACTAGTGGTTAACAGTTAGAAAGTGTCAACATGTTAGCTTCCACAACACCCTTCACTGTACATTTCCTTTAGTGTGTTTAACAGCTATCTTGTTAGGGCAAACATACAAATGTGTTGTGGTTAATTTCAATTTCCTAACTGGCATTCAGCTAATATCTTTGAGAGAATATTCAACATGGTTTAAATACTTGTCAATTCATGGATGAAAAAGGTTAGTTTCATTAATTTATTTTGTATTAGATATTATGTTATCTTATATTTGTACAACCTACATGAAAGTAATCTTTACAGTAATTCTTATATAGGCCTACATGTACATGAACAGTAGATTCATGCTATTAGATTTTCTTGCTTGTTAATTTACACTGTAACATGTATTTAAGCTTGTCTTTAGTTAGCTAGCTTTTATCAGTTCTAAATACCCACTTTCAGATGCTACTTTGATACCTTGTGCGCCAGAGTTTTACCGTTTTACAGTGGTCCAAAGATTTGTAAGTTTAATTAAATATATTGTCAATTTAGTTCATTTCTTCACAATTCAGCCACCATTATAGTTACAAGGCAACTTATTGTGTTTTCTTATTTTTGTATGCAGATTCACCAAACAACTACTTTTGCGTTGAATAAACTTGGATGAAACCAACTACGTATTTTTATCTCTGTGCGCAACACTCCAGACTGAACTACAATTGTTGAAAGAAAAGATTGGTTATCAGTGCATGGAGTTTGATAAAATAATAACAATTTTTTTTCACAGGTGATAAAGGACATACAGCTGCTGGCAATTGTGCTGGTTCTTGTTGCTCTGGATGTATTGGTTCTCTCTGTCTGGGAAGTGGTTGATCCACTTCAAATAACATTACAGAATAGAAGCATGGAGCAAATGGTGGGTTGCATTTCCCCCTTTTTCATTATATAGGTACTGGTCAAGTACCAGTATTTGAAGTTTCTGAATCTGTCATTATCAAAATGTTTAACAATTGCAATAAAAATTTAATCAATGAGCTCTGTTATGGCAGAATCCATCCGGCTTTTCTCATGAGCTTTCTGCACTCATCGACACTCAATCATAGTGAATTATTCATACATTTTGTGAAATTATTCTGGAGACCTTGGTCTCAGAGTCTCGCAAAGTTATCCTGCTGAATTTCTTGCAACATGGCCTCAGTTTATTCTAATTACTTTTAATGACTTGTGCCTTTTTCTTTGGATTCTCATATCATATTCACAAATGTTTCTTCTTTCAGCCTGATCCACAAAATGATAATCAAATCCTGATTCCTCAAACAAGATTCTGTGAATCTAAAAATATGTGGTATTTTGGAGGTTTTCTATATGCAATTAAAGGTAGGGATGATATTAATTTCTACCTAATTTTTAACAACTGCGGTTTGATATTATCTTTGATCATGTTCTAGAGTATCATGAAATTTGTTTCACTCCATTTCAGGTCTCCTTTTGGTGCTTGGGGCTTTTTTAGCTTTTGAAACCAGAAAAGTAACAGTTCCTGCTTTAAATGATTCTAAGTTCATAGGTAAGTGTCACGCGGGTCATTATTTGCCTAAAATACCAAGTAGCTGTTTGTTCAAACCAATGATAATCAAGAAGCATAACTTAATCTTGTTGCAGGTATTAGTGTATACAACGTAGTGGTGCTGTGTCTGATAGGGGTGCCAATGGCCCTTATGATGAAGGAGCATGTCGATGCGTCTTACGCTCTCATTTCACTTTTCATTTTCCTTGCCACCACCCTCACTATTGTCCTAGTAATGGTACCTAAGGTGAGTTGCGCTTCGTACTGTAATGTTGAAGAGATTTTGCTTGTCTCATAACTCAATTTATTATAGTAAAAAGGGAGAACATATATCTAAGACAAGTACCTATTGCACGTTTAATAAGGAGTAATAAATGGCAGCTGTGATTGCTGAATAAAATGCTTTCAGTGTGAGGAAGAAAACCTATTTGATTACATATGTCATTGTTGACAAACATGTTTTGGCTTTAAAGCTCTCGCATTTACAATCAAATGACTGCCTAGTAACTACATATACATAATACAAACTTGTCAAGAAGTTTATCATGATATGGGAAATACATTTTGCAAAGTAATCATTCTGAAATTGACAACACTTGTGACTCACTATGTGATTGAAAATTAATGCATAGGTCGTCACTATTTCAGATTATCCATAGAAACAAAGAGCCTCATTTTGGCGCAATGTGGAACAAGAGCTTGGAGTCCACTCTGGCTACGAAGAAGCCGATGTTGGAACGGGGCTGTCAGATCTCGACCGGCGAGAACATGAATCTAATGGGTACTGCCTTTTTGCCTCACACGACAGCCCATGTGCAAAACCTGAAAATTTGTTATTAAAGTTATGTTGGCCAAAAGGCAAAGCGACCTTGATCTTTGGTATTCTTTACAGTCACATATTCATCCTCCAACTAGTCTTTGAGGAAATAATTCAGGATTGAAAAAAGGTTGAATAAAGGAAATAATTGGCAGTTGATGCCTTTTTTTTGGGGGGGGGGTTAAATGTATATAGGGTTTGGCTAGTTGCTAATCGGCATTATGTCATTATTGTTTTGTTTGAAATATTTGCCAGACACGCAGCAACACAGATAGGCTGGTTTACACAGAGATGTATTTAAAGCCTGAGAAAGGGAAGCACAGGTCATGAGTCAATCATCCCCTTAGCCAGATCATATTAGCCGGCGTCATGCATTATTATCCAACATTGCACTGTCATTTTCAAGTGAGACACCTCTGCAGGACTATTCTGATATCTCTGTCCACCGAGTGCTGTTTTTCCCTAAAAAGCAGACTTCAAGGGCTAAAGCATTGGCTCGGTATTCCTCAAGAGGCCACCATAAAGAAGCAAGAGTGTGTCAATAAATAATGCAAGCTTATCAAAAAAGTTCAAAGGAACTGCAAGTTGGATATATATCGGATGTATTGCATATTGTGCTTTTGGTTACCTTATGACAAGTTTTTGCTGTAGAAAAACACAACTTTTATATGAAGAAGATGCTTTTCATTGCTGACCACAAATGCTGACTATAGGTCTCCAAAGGCATACATTTTGCATATATATTTTTGCATTATATTGATAGAACTATTTGGTTGTTGTGTCATGTTTTCCTCAGCTTACTGAGCTAAATATGATTCCTGATCTGCATTCTTTGCCAGTTGTCTTACAACCAGACTATTCTATAAAGGCAGTGAAGAAACAAATTTCCCGGTTGTGCCCAATCTGCATCTCATATGGGCTGGTACAGAAAACCAAGGCTGTCTTTTCCAAGTGAATGATACACTAATCAATAACACACTCCAAGATAATCTTAGGCGGTGACAAGAGGGTATATTGTTGGTATTTGGTGATATTACGAGAAGAACAGCTTCCATAATAGATAACTTTGCAAATTCCTCTAATCAGGTTTATCTTCATTGTTTCCTTAGTTGTACTAGGTAGGGTTTGTCTTGCCTAGCTTGTATGAAAGTGATCATCAGGGCAACTTGTCCTACTCATACCATAAATAATATTTTGTCTTACTGACCACAATGTCATAATTTTACATTAAACATCAGCAGTCACAACATCACCAAGAAAGCATTAAACAAATACATTTTGCTGGCTGTGAAGGAACATTTCAAAAGAAGGAAATTTGCATGATAAGGTTTCACTAGATGTGAACTATTAATAAAATCAACTATAAATGGCAAAATATGCAGTTATAGCGCTGGGTGACAGAGCATGTTTTAAATACTTTGAAATCATGCGATTGTCTTGACCAAGTGAGTAGTAGCGGAAACAGACTCTGCTTAAAAGCAACCACATGCAAACCTGGAGTCAGGTTGCAAGTTGAGGAAATGGATTTGGCTGGAAGCCAGTGACACTCTCAGTTCTTCTGTGAGTGAGACTAATCAAATGCAGTCTGGCAGTTTTAATGGACTAGGTTTTTGTCACCAAATTCTCATGACCCCAGGGGTTGCTGAAGCTATCATGCTATCTTGCTGGTATAATAGCAATTATTTCTTATGGCAGCATAAAATATATAGCTATATATCTTAAGAATACTTTTGTGCTATAATGTTAATATCTTACTGTGATCATACATGGAGGTGAAGAAATTTACTGAAGTAACAGTAATAAATGTCAGTGAACTCGAAACTTTTTCAAGGCACCCCTGACTCTGCACGCCATATCCTGAAATTACAAAAAACTTTGTTAGTTGTTAGTTGAATTTTTGTGGCTTGTTAGGAGCTCCATTTCACATTAGTTTTTCTGTCTGAGTCAGGCTGATCAACTTGTCCTTTCTGAACTTGACTCAGTCTGCCTTCTCGCTGTCATGAAACACGCTTTTTCTGTCCCAAAACGTTTTCCCTGAAACGTCCCTTTTCATAATCTATACAAACTTATGAGATAATTATAATAGTCTCTCAGAGTATAAAAATTTAGCTTACCAAAGCTTTCAGCCATCTATCATGGCTTTCTTCAGTGTTTTGAAATAGGTCAGCTGACTGGTGTTGTTGTAACTTCTTTAAGTTTGTTACCCAAATGACACCTTACTGTTGGGTAACAAACTTAAAGAAGTGACAACAACACCAGTCAGCTTAGCTGTTTCATAACACTGAAGAAAGCCATGAGAGATGGCTGAAAGCTTTGGTAAGCTGAGAGACTATTATAATTATCTCATACGGAATACCCAGAGTCAGGATTAAACATACATTGGTTCACTATACAAACTTGTTGACAGTTATGCTAAAAAGTAGTAGATCTACTTAAATTTCCAGGTACAAACAATTGATAAGCATTTCTTTAGCCTACCCATAATGATTGTCATTAGGCCTGTTTTCTTTTGTGACAAAACATCTTCACTTAAATAGATGTTGTCATTCTCTACACAAACAGGTTGACCGTCAAACTGAAAGTTAAAAATAATAGATCCACCTTATTTCAAGGCAGAAACAATTGACAAGCACTTCTTTGTGCATTGTCATGTTAAATATTGCCATTTTGTTAATGTTGTTATATCTTATTCCAGCTGTATTTTAAATTTCTAATTCCCCACAGTTTAAAAATGTATGGACCCAGAAAACTATTCTATCACAAAATTACCTAGGTGCATGAAAAATGATAAAAAGTTTTGTTGCCTGTCAAAATTTGCTACTTGCTTACTTCAAAAGGCAGAGAGTAGCTTATGAAAGCCCTACATTAGTGTTGTGAGTGCCTAAAATGGTTTTCTTTTTAAATGCTCAGTTGCTTTCATGGACTATTTAATTTAAAACTAAAAAGAATGCTGAAATACTGCCTAACAGCCCAGTTGATGACAGAGATTTACACATAGCATGTATTTTACTGTAATTTAATATCTAATGGGAAGATGATGTGACTGATCTAGTTAAGAAACAAAGTGAAAAAAAAAAAATCAGCAATAAGACAAAAAATGAAATGAAAGATTCCGGGGTTTTCTCTTTAATGGCACCCATAAATGGATTAAGTGTTACATTAATAGGTTCATTCAGATATAAAACTAAATGGTGTGATGAAAGCATAATCAGCTATAAAAGAAGAGAGAAGAAATAATATCTGGTTTGAGTCATTGGAAATTTCAAATTGTCAGTTCTACAGAATAACAAAGCAAGAAACTGAACGATGACCTTATTTTCCAATGGATCTAAAATTGAAATTAAAAGGACCATCAATGGTAAAATACAGAGAAGTTGGATTGCATTACATTCCAATATCATTGCTATTTTAAAAATAAACATTTATCAGCATATTTCCGTATGTCTATTCAGCTATCCGTCATTTGATCCAACCAACCACCTTGCTGTCAACTTGTCTCTCTATTTTGATATATTCATAATAATACTAATACATCTTTCAAAGAAGAAATCAGAACTGCTCTGACAGCCAGACGGACTTGACATTTATTAGATCTTACTAACATTGCTGTCATTAGGATTTTCTTCTCTCATCTATTTCTCTTTTTATATCTTTCTTTTTTCTTGACATCTTTTGCCTTTTTCTTTTCTTTCTTTGCCTTCTCTATGATCTGTGCAGTCACATGGGTGACTGTAGCCTTGGCAACCCAACATTTCACATTTGGAACTTTATTCAAAGTCACGTGACCTCCTGTGGTCAGCGCAAACATGCAACCCAAGAAAGGAGAAGGTTGGATAGAAAAGAAAGGAAGGTCAATTGGAAGACAGGTGAATGGGTTTATAAATAGACCATGCCTCCCCAGTGAAAAATCACTCCTATTTGAATTATTAAACTTTTGATTTGGGTAATTTGTCACAAAAATATGGCAAAACTTTAACACAATACAGTGTATAACCTTGCAAACTCTGTCATACTTGTAATTCAAGTGACTTATTCTTCTGTTTGCATAACATGACAACTACTGCATTTCAAATGTTCATTAACATTTCTTAAATCATATTGTTAGGGTACTATCCTTTAGTTTTGACACCAGTGGTTTTTGAGATTTGGAACCATCTAAACATGCATGTAAAGTTCTTCTACCTACATACATGTGTTGATCCCCAATGACCCAGTATGCTAAAAATAGCTGAAGCAGTGATACATGGATTCATAATACTCTATATTTCATCAATTTCTGGCTGCAAAATAACCTCATCTGGAACCTTCTGGAAATCAGGCCAATATGCTCCAGACAGTGCCATGGCCACTAAGCAGCAGAAACACCAGGTATTTCTTGGTCAATATGCTTGCAGTGTAAACAGTTATATGAAGACTGCATAATTCTGTAAATATGTTATGCATTACGTGGTTGTATGCAACAAAATATTTTCTCGATCCTTGGTACTGATCAGAAACAATCTACCAACATAAGTTATGGACATTGTACTCATTCATTCAGAGTACACTGCCACACACTGACACTCATCCTAATGCGCACCAGCCGTTCCTGCTACAATTATTGCTGAGCAAATACAGCTCTAATGCATCAAACAATTCGAGTGTACGATTTGTCACACCTTGCAAGTGCCAGCTTAGGCCAGACATAATTGATCTTTAGCTTCTCAGATCTTCTCAAGACACTTTTTCTTGGGTCGGTCTTTAGAAAAAAAAAAGATGCAATCTCCATTTTTTATACTTTTTCTTTGGTCGGTCGGTAGAAAAAAAAAAAAAAGCTATTTCAAATTTTTATAATGTTAATTTGATACAAATTTTGACTACGCTCATTTTTTTTTTTCGTAGACAGAAAATCTTTTGGGTAGGTCAATTTGAGAAGCTAAAAATTAAAAAATTCTAGCTTTACATAAAATCCATCCAAGTTTAATGGAAGGTGAAAAACAACAAGTCATGTTCGAATGATGATCCCCTATTGCTTTTATTATTCTCTAGTGGCAACTCATCCATTGTTATGGCATTCAACACATAAAGTTTTAGTCCCATTCAAACATACTGACTCAGCTTTGTTTTGGCTAACTTCCTCTGGCCTTTGCAAGGTCAGATTCTGGGATCTCAACACTATACAATGCTCCAGACAATTTGTCATATTGTGCCTTTTTCTCTTTTAATTATATGTGACCTGCTCCACCAAAATGAGTTCAAAGTCGACTTCCTGTCTTATTCAGTTGTGAAAATGACTTAATTCTACTTGAATTGATACGAAACATCAAACTTTGAGAAAACGCCATTTGAATTTCCTGCCATAGCAATAAAAGTACAGAGAAAATCAAGAAGGAAACCCAAAGAGAAAATATTTTGCTAAATCGTGGTACCAACAGCTTAAAAATATCTAACTGTGACCTATTGACACCTTTTGCTCGTTTCTGAGATATATTGATTGTCCACTTTGAACTCATTTTGGTGGAGCAGGTCACATAATTTACCGTATGTAAGACACATATTGTTTGATCTAATACAAGTAAAAAAACCGTTAACGACTTCTTTGCAAAAAATTGCCTTCTGAACTTGGGGGCAGCTCATGCTCGACATTTTGTACCCAAACAAGAGCCCGGAGCCGCCGCCGTACCAAGCCGCCGTCAGTCAAGTTAACCTCAAGTAGCTTCAAGTCAAATCAAGCCATGATCAGGCTAAGCCGCCACTGCCTATTGAGAATCAAGCCGCCGCCATCAAGAGCTTTATTGGACTGTTGCTTGACAATTAAACTCTGAAGCACTTAGAATGCTAATTGCAATTCTGGAGGTTCTGAGGCTTTCTTTCACCCTCTGTTTACTTAATTGCCATTGGGGAAAGCCCCTAGGGCTAAGCTGACAAGTGTTAAAGCTGATTGCTCTTAGCCATTTAACTTTGATTATATAGGCCTATGTACTAGCCATGCTGTTGTTTCCTTTTTAAATGGATTTATTTTCTATAAAGTAATTCGTATTAGAGCTTTTCTCTTATGATTATAATTTATAATGTTATCTAAAAAAGAGAAATAAATAAATTGATTTTGTTTTCCAATATCTACTATATATTTGATCAGTAAATATTTTATGGCTGACATGGCCTGTGTTTTGATGTCCAACTGTAGCAAAGTTAACTAGGTTTTAGGCCTTGTTATCATTCTCCTCATTAGGCTTTATTAAATATATATTGATTACTTTTAACAAATCAATAAATTAAAATTGGTAAAATATAGATACATTTTAAGTCATTCCATCTCATTTTTGGTAGTAACTCGATATAACCATGCAGTCTATTAGATGGTGACCATTTATATCAAGGAATGGGGCTTGGATTTTTTAAATTAATTAAATGAGCAATTTCTTGCCTAGTTTTGGTGAAATAAATAAATTCTTTTTGGGCAGCCTTTTTTTAAATTAAATAATTTCTGGACGGGGTATTTCTTATTGATCAAAGTGTTGCTTGATATAGGAATGGATATTCCAGGACTTTGTGCGCTTGAAATAAATAATTCTGTGGTCATCACCATGAAATTAATAATTTTCAGCTGAGGAAAACTCACATCCCCCTTAAAATTAAATGGTTGCCCCTTATGATTGTTCAAATGATGATCTGCAACTTGGAAACCGAAACATAATTTTAGGTCTAAGTCGCCCGACGTTAGTAACAGTCAAGTCATGAAACAGTCAAGTCATGAAACACTCAAGTCATGGCAAATTACCAAGTCACGAAAGTTGATCAAGTCAAGTCACCAAGTACCTAAGTCAAGTCATGGTGCCTAAACTCAGTGACTCCGGGCTCTAACCCAAACAGCATTTTTCATTTTGTAAACAGTATGAAAGGTAAATATGTTTCACTTCTCATGTCTTCTCTATGATGATAAGTATAAGGGGTAAAGGCTAGGGTGCTCCTTTTGCCCCAACTTGCTCAGAACCCTGTATACTTTTTTTTGTGGGTGAGGTTAGTCAATAGAAGTAGTCATGCCAAATTTCAAGAAATTTTATTGATGCCTAGGTGTAGCACATTTGGATTGAAATTTGCCAAATTTCCTTAAAATTGTGCGATTTCTTGTGAATTACTAGGTTATCTATCATATTTTTTTCAATGGTCTTCAATATTGTTTAAGAAGATTTCTGTGTCAAAATAGCATATTCCATTCACATCTTACTCATTTCTAAATTTACCATCAGATTAAAGGCTCAGCTTAGGTTCAGGAAGGCACTGTATGTGGCAACACTGATTGCATTGTCCCATAATGTCATAACGTTATTATTAATTGTTGGTTTAGTATGTATAGCATATTATACAACAAATAAAATTATTTTTCCCTTAATTACATGGTAACCTTTGTTACAAAGCAAACTTTTTCACTTCTTTGAATGCATTTATCAAAATAAGGGAGTATCTTGATGAAGACTAGAATTCCGATCATTTAAATGAGTAAAAATATAGGAAGTTGCCAAGAGTTTCAAGACTCAGTGTTGAATGTACACTTTAAATCATTTAGTTGTGACAATAGTAGTCACTAAATTAAAGTTTTGTAATGTGACCAGCTGCACAGTACCTCACATGGTAAAAGTGTGAAGGACATTTCTGAAGTTTTAAAGGCCTATACAAAGATGTCAATCATCAAATTCAGCAGATCCTTGGGATATTCCTTTTGCGCAGCATTCTTAGCCACATCAAGACACTAGGATCAAGGTATCTGTTTTACTAGAAACTGTGTCTTCAATTATTATTCCCAAAAGAAGTAGGTCTTGTTCAGCTTCATAGCTCATAGGGAAGATATTTGGAAAAAATAACTCTGAACTTGTTTTAATTTTCTGTGAGAGAGCACGTATTCCTGTCAGTCCCAAATAAGTTGACTTTGGAAATATTTAATACTCTGAGGAATTTAAAGCGTTACTGAAATAAAACACCAAGAGAGGAAGACTCCTGCCAAAGTGGTAGGGCACAGGACCATGAATACATCATTATATATCAAAATTAGGAGAAAATTTACCCCAAAAAATGTCATTCAGTGGTTTAAATTCATTGTCAATGGCTGATTCTGGTTTTCAGCCTTTTCTCAGTGAGCTGAAAGAGATTGTGGCAGACCTTTTGTAAAACTTCAGAAGGCACCCTATTTCTGATGATGTATTGATACTTGATCTTGTCTTGCTGTATTTCTGCTCTTCAATTGCAACTAGCAATGAGGGTGCTACTCACGTAGCCCGTTGGATGACAAAGCTTCTTATGCACTCTGGTTAGCTGTTGCATGAATGAAGTTCTGTCTTTATTTGACAATTATAAATAAATAGTGACAATTAAGACAAGACTCCAGGCTTTTGCCTGTGCTTGCAGCATGCAAAAAATTAAATGATTCGTCAAATTCGAGGTATTTCTGTGTATACACCTCAGTTGAATTCAACCCAAGCAATGACCTTGTAATGTGCAATAATATAAGTTATTAACAACTTACTCCACAATTTGGGAAGCTGAGCTGAAAGTACTGAAACATCGTCTCTGTTATCTTGTTCCTGACATGATTGCTTTGACACTGTTTGATGATAACTTGCGTATCGATGAGAAAAACACATATAGTGCAAGAAATAGTAAAACAACCATAAAATGTCCATCATCAAAGCACATAAGGTACTGCTTTAGGAAGCCTCAAATTCATTTCCTGAATTGAGGGAAAATATGGAACTGTAGGTTAGTGGTTGCAGACTTATGGCATGCACATTGTTTCTTTAATCAAGATTGAACCATCCCTTTTGCAGATTGATGAACACATCCGAACACAGTGCCCCTGAGCAAACTTTAAGATTTAAAAAAATAAGCGAGAAGACTAATAGCACACGACTGTAGAGCAAGGTTAGGAGAACATTTTAAGACAAAAACGAAAAAATTCTGTTGGGAAAATTTTGAGTTATATTGATTTTAAGTTTTTTGGTTTATCACACTCATATTTAAATGCTGAAACCGGGGCATAGGCTTTGAGGGAAATGTTTTAGATTATTTACAGGGACAATTATTGATGGAAAAACAATATCAATGATTTCTGTAACCATTGCATTTGTGTAAAAAATGTTTTACCTAAATATTGTGTGCGGAGTGTGACAAACAAATGTGACTGTTTGCTTCAGACCAAAACACAGTGATGAGCAAGTTTGAAGCCTTCCAACATTTTCCCGGGTAATCAGACTAAATCAGTGGTATTGTTTCTGTGTGGTTAATTGTATATAGGCTGGATTTGAGCTCTATTAGACCTATATTTAGAATGTTTTATATCAAACATGCCGCAGAATATTGTTTACTGTAATGTTGAAAGTCATACCTGTGAAGTTTCATTTATCAGCATCCTCAATGGTCTTTCGGTGCAGAAATTACTTTTCCGCATTTCCCTTTCCCAACAATTTTTAGTAGATAATTAATTTTTTTATTTGTCCCACCATTGCTCAATGATCTACATATACCGTTGTGTGCACACTCATGACAATTGAAACATGTTTCAATCCAAATCTCTTTGGAATTTAGATATCAAGCTATTTCGGGTCTCGTCTGCATAATATGTTGGTCCAGAATCTCTGGAAGTCTTTTTAATTTCATTATATTCGTCCTGAAATTAATACAATCATGCAGTCAAAATCAATACATACAATGTCACACATGCAACTTCCAAGAACAAAACAAGCCATGACTTTGGTTTATTTGTAGACAGATATGCATTGTTGACATGATAACTCAAAATTTTCCCAACAGAATTTTTTCGTTTTTGTCTTAAAATGATCTCCTGACCTTGCTCTACAGCTGCGTGCTATTCGTCTTCTCGCTTATTTTTTTTAATCTTAAAGATTGCTCAGGGGCACTGTGAATGACAATATGCAGAATGCATATCAGGGAAAAAGATCTCCAGTGCCTTTAGGGTCACAAATGACTGTTCAGAAAGAGGGTAAAATTGGAAGCAGATTATTAAGATCATTCAAGAAAGGAAGATCGATTTCACAATAACTTCTCTGAATTATCGCCAAAATCACAGAAAACAGCGAAAACTTGATGTTGCACAGTGATGTACGCCTATCATATTGATGACCCTGGCGAGTGGAACCTAGTACTTAGCAGCTGACCTCTATCTTTCCCAGATGGTGTCTGTACTTTATTATGTATGTTTCAATCTGATTTATCATGTAAACCATGTAATCTATTGATTGGCTATTTGTTTTCTTTTCTCTCGAAATTTCAAACGAAATTACGAAAAACGACAAAATTTCAATTACAATGTGCTACACCTAGCGATTCTTCGAATTTCATGAAATTTCAGAAAAATGGTCTACATCAATAACCTCACCACCAAAAAAAAGTAAGGTTGGATCCAGAAGAAATTTCAATTTTGGGGGGCAGAAGGAGCACCCTAGACTAAAGGCACATACTTGAAAATGGAGGAAACAATGGTTAGAGAAATGCAAATAAACATGATCTTGATTATGACAAAGGATAAAAACAGCTGCATCTTTAAACAATGTTAAGGAAAAAACACGGAGATATACACAATACAAATAAATATGAACCTACTGCTTAATACTGAATGAAACAGGTGAGTAACTTTACACCATCCACCGTATCTTCCCTTTTAGGGTGTATCACTTAATGTTGGAGCAGCTTATTATCGCTCGACAAAGGTGTAATTTAATGATGCATTTTGAAGGCATATGTAATTTAGGATGAGGTAAAAGGGTAATGCACTGAATGTCTTGAAGCCCAAACTGTAATTTGGAACGCATTAACCTGTCAACTGCCCTTGATGAACCATCACTTGTTGGTTGGCAATATTTAACTCTTGATTATGTTTGCTTGTTTTAAGCTTCAGGTGAAGATTTGAAAATAAAACAGAGAGGCATATAGACTGAGTCAGGAAAAAATATATATGCTCACTAAGTGTAGTGATATTACTAGTTTGTTGCTTTGTTTTTGTTTCATCATTGCTTGATGTGACACATATAGGCAATTTACAACAGTTTCCATATTCCATAGTTACAATTTAGATGATGTGTATGACTACTTTGTAATAAAATAATCTCCTTTTTTATTATATACTGTTTCCGAATCATCCTCACTTCTGACAAAGACATCTTCTGTACAATTATTAACTTATGCATCATTGCTCCCCCTCCCCAGGCTCTCTCAGAGCTGTTCCGGTGGGAATAATTTAAAGGCCATTAAAAACAAGGTTCAAGACTGCTGATGGAATAGATCAAAGGAATGGATCAACTGACTGAAAGAATTGCTGAATGAGTCTATCTCTAAAACAAGTGCTACAACAAATTGTCATTATGTTGAATTTTTTTTTTAATCCTAATATCAATCTATACACTACGCTGGTCAAATTCACATGTGCTCCAGGATAAAAGTCCATTTTTGTGGCAGTTCAAAAGGTAATCTGTTCATGTGCTCTGATTTGTCACCATTATCCATGGCACTGGCAATGTACAGCTCTTTTGGGAGACATGAAACTGTACCCTGTGGTTGTTGGCTACAATAACAATGCTGGAGGAAATTGCTTTTTGTTTCTGTCAATTTTGTGCAGTTGCCAACAAGCAATGGGTGACTCATGAATTTCTCCTAAAAGACCAAAATACAAAATAGGAGCAAAAGCCAAGAATGTTTTTAGTTCTCTTGCAATTGGAAGGATAAATTGGTAAATTGCAAATCAAAAACAAGATAAATAGTAAAACAGTTACGTTGGTGATGTTCTTGTTAGGTTAGCATGAACCGTGTGGGCGAATACAATAGTTCAACTCAGAAAATGCCCAATTGGTTTGCAATTTTGTTGATGTTGGGATGAAATTATGAATAACATTATGACATATTTTGTTGCTTAAAAATCATCCGAATAATGAAATAATAATAACACAGATCTGCAAAACTTGTCTTGTTGTAATTTGAAATTAAATGGGAAAAATCAGTGTGGAGATCAACAAAAATGCTAGCACGCAATCAAAAGCTTGCACATTTCTTTGTAACAATAATATTGTGGTGATCTTCCATGCCTTTCAAATTCATATTATGCAAGTGGTTTTCTGATTGGCAGGTCAAGAAGACCTTCATTACCTAACAGGGCTGAAGGTTTGTTAAATAGCCCATTTCCCTCTCACTATTGGGCAAGAGATAGAAGAAGCAACTTTTTGTTTGTGGGCATATGTGTAGGTGGTCTGGGGCCGACAGAGTTCGCCTCTGAGAATAGCTGTGTCTGTCAGTTGAGCTGTGGCTTATTGGCCTTGCAGTTAAATTGGATATATTTTAAAACATGACTGAATGGGGGTTCATATGCTTCTTTTTGCCTTCTGGAAGTAAATAATAACCAACTGATTCAGCCACTCACAATGAGGAAACACCTTTGACAGAGACTATAACTGTCTCTTATTGTGCCTCATCATCTCTATACTGGCCAGATAGTTATTCATGCGTTGACCCACACAGTGCACATGTATCTTTGTATTTTCCTTTCTGTATTTTTCTTTGTCTATGGTCCTTCCTCATCTCTGGCTGTAGAGTGTATCTGCCTGGACAGTACCATTAAGCTCTATATCACAAGCAAATTACAAGAGAAAGACAATCTCGCAGCCAGGCATATTCTCTATGGGTAATGGCTCAGAACCAAGCCCCAAATTATGCAAGGCCACAACAAGGACACAATCATATATCTCTGCCATTGTAAGGAGAGAGGGGTGTCGCCATATAAGCTGGTCCAAATTGGCCAACCGTAATGGTATAAGGTGCCATGAATAACATTACTATTGGCTTACTATTGTCCTCGATGATATGATTATCTGACCCCTGAGGAAAACAGACAATCAACTAACTTTGATGATATACAGCTTGATTATGGCCACAAAAATGTCCCATCACATCACAATTAACGTTATCAATTATAACAGTTTGCAATTTGGTTTATTTCTTACAACTTAACTGGTGCAAACCACCTTTTCCTGCGCAAATTTCAAGCAGAATCGGTTTCTCTAAAGGCAGTTGACTGTAACAAAATAGAATAGCTACAACTGTAGTAACATATGACATCACTCCATTATCTGATAAACTGCAAATATGGCAATAAGTTTTGTTATCAGTAACACCTCATCTCTGTGTGCCTGTCTTTATTACCAGCAACTGTCAAAAGATGTTTATGCTACACCATACCGTAACAGCTCAAACAACCCAAAGAGAATAAGAATGAGAAATGACTGGCTTTGTAGAGTTGATCAGTTTTATCAGAAAACTTTAAAGGAAAATGAAAAAGGTACTGGGGTTGCACCATACACCAAGACTTATGGAGGAACATCTCTTGGCGTACATCAGAAATTGCATCATTAATTTATGGCATAATGGGCATTGTGGCACAGGAGGTGGCCACATGGGATAAATGCATGCAAACAAGCCTATTAGCAAATAGTAAAATGTCTTTGTGGCACCCTGGGGCATCTTCAGGCACTCACTGCACATGCTGCCTTTTGTGCAGGGTACATTTTCCATTGTTTGGCTTCAGATTGGCCGTGTGGCAGATCACCTCTTCTACTTCATGCTGCAGCTGTTAAGGTGTCAAAAGCACTGCTCCCTGGTTATCTTCAAAAGGTGTTTGTTGGCAACATTTGGGGGGACATGCATTACCACATTCCTGTTTGCAACTTCGTTGGGACCGTTTTAGCATGACGCAAACCACCAGAGTTCAATTTGCTGACTTTCAAACAACAACAGAAGAGCACGCTTCTCACTAGAACATCCCAGCAGGAAATAGATGTCAATTACCAAAATTCAATCTGAAAATTATTAGGTGAAGTGGCTCGTCCTAGCTGCTAGTAAAATGTACTTATTAAAGACTGTTGCTTGGGATAAGTAACGCAGTGCTCAAACAGACACTATCACAACAGCTGTTTATATTTTCGTAATTTTTTGCATTCCTTTGGATGTTTTTGCCCATTATTTAATGTTCTAAAACCGTCTATACACCATTGCATATGCTTCATGTTCATTTCATTAGACTATCCCATTTTTGTTTATTCTGCATATTGATCACTGAGTTTTGCGGTGTTCAATTGATTAAATAATAATTAAAGGATGGTTCTGCATGAGAAAATGGAAGAGAAATAAAAAAATTTCCAATTACATATTTAAAAAAAACCTTTTTATCCAGTGCTGGTTGTAAGCAAAGTTCATGCAATTTCTCTCTTCCACATATAATTGATGTAAGATTACAACATTTGCAGCTTACAATTATATGTGCCTATAGTGCCATGGTACTTTGAGGATAAGCTTTCTTTATTTAGGTACTTTTACTATTTATGCAGACTGCCATATATGTTGACACTCGACAGCGGCACCCAACCAATGCTTCTAGACATGTACTCTGTTTAGTGGGATGAAACAATGCCCAGTGGACAAATGCAGCAGGAAAGTACTGCAGAGGCACCCAGCTTGAACATAACAATGCAGTATCTGATGCCAACATATGACACTGGGTGACACTTCCTGGCAATTGTGATGGCTGACTGAAGTCTCTGGTCGCCTTTCTCCTGCATTATAATAAATCTTGAAAAACAACAGTCCCTTGACTTTGTGAGTGTGATTATGGTCTGGTAATATAGCTGATGTTGTAGCAAACGTTTTATAGCATATATTTTCTTCAAGGCTAAGACGTTGCTATAAAACCATATGGTCTATTGTGCGGTTTTTCTGTGGTTTGAGACATTGCACAACATTAATTTTGTCAGGTGAAGACAATCCACTTAATGGAGAAGTGTGGCCTGAGGATAAAGGTCAGAGGTGGTGCATTGTGTCCTTGTAGAAGAGTGGCACAAGGATGCTGAGTGCCAGAGCTGGAAGTATGGACAGCCTTACAGATTACAGACAACTGCACCATCATACACTTTATGGCTGATGCTCTTTAACATACAATGTATATTCCATTTATGAAAAAGAAGCATGGAAGATTGGAATTGGAAGCTTTTTATATGCTGTGTTAGAATTCAGAGACACATCATACAACTCCAGATTTCTTTTTCTCCATACCACACACAGAAACAAATAGAATGTTTTATGAAACACACATTAACCAAATACAAGAATCAACTTCTGTGTTTTTATTGAGAAAAGGGAATACATCAGGTAGAAAGAAACTCATAAGTCATAGCTATGGCTAAGGTCATTTTGCAATAAAAAATATTTTACTCAGAGTTGCATTGGTCAACTCTTGAATTTAGCTGGTAATCATGAAAAGTTTCTTGATTTCAAATGGAAGACCTACATTATGAGCCCTTTTGTCAATTGACTTTATGATACACAAATGTGGTCTACTGTCATTTAAATCTTCAGCTTCTTAAAGAACAACAGAATTTTAGTTTTGCCATGATTTCTAATTTTCTCCATCTAATCATAAAGACCAAAAACAATGTTCTAACCACCTCTGTAAGGTATGCTACATGATAAAAAGTTTCTTCCCCTTCATAAAATACTACTTGGTTACTTCAATAAGCAGAGACAGCTTGTGAGAGCCCTGCAGGAATATTATAAGTTCCTAAATGGTTTTCTTAAATGCTCAGATGCTTTCATCAGTTTAATTTAATGTTGAAATGCTGCCTAACAGTCTGGTTGATGACAGAGATTTAGACATAGCCTGTAATTTAATATCTAATGAGAAAATCATGTGGCTGATTGAGTTAAGAAACAATGGGACAACAGAAAGATATCAGCAACGAGGCAGGAAATCGAGTTATAGATATGGTCTTTGTCTTTAATGGCACTCTAAAATGCATTAAGTGTGATATTAATAGGTTCCTTCAGATAGAGAATCACATGCAAGAGCAACCAATTACATGGCTATGATGGTAAACAAAGAAAGTAAATGAGGTATACGGCTTTGGAAATTTCAAATTGTGAGTTCAGCAGAAAGAAACTCAAAGATAACCTGATTGTCCAATGTTTTTTGTATTGAAAATAAAAGATACATTGTAAGAATAAGGTCATGGTGGATCAAAAATCCTCATTTCTACGACATATAACATAATATCTGTAAATGGAGAATTGGAGATTTTAATGAGACAGAATTCCGAAAAGCCAGATAAAATCTTGCATTTCTTAAAATGGGAGATTAGTTCAGATATTCTAGAAATATCATAGCATGCAAAGCATGTCTTATTAAGAAAGGGACCGTCAACGGTATTCACTCAAAGAAGTTGCATTACACTGAGTTCAGATATCATCACCATTAATAGAAATTAAAATATTTTCTTTGAAATTTTGCAAATGAATTTATATCTGCCTGTAGGAGCAAGGAATGTATTGATCAGTCTATCCACATATATATATATATATATATTTATCAATCCAGGTATTTGTCACTGTGTCCACTAACCTATCTTGCCTTCCGTCTTTTTATTTAGATACAATCTGTGATATTAATACATCTGACAGCCAGATGGATTTGACATTTATTAGATTTTACTGACATTGCTGTCATAAGGATTTTCTTCTCCAATCAATTTCTCTTTTTATATCTTTCTTTTTTCTTGACATCTTTTGCCTTTTTTCTTTTTTTTCTTTGCCTTCTCTGTGATCTGAGTCACATGGGTGACTGTAGCCTTGGCAACCCAGCATTTGACATCATGGACCTTATTCACAGTCACGTGACTTCCTGTGGTCAGCACAAACATGACAACCCAAGAAAGGAGAGGTTGGATATGAAAGAATAAAGGCGAGGAAAGAACAGAATGTAAGTGGAGAAATAGACAAATGGATAGATACACGGCTAGACCATGTCACTTCAGTAAAGATCGATAGGAAGGTAAAATAATACAGAGTAGTACATAACATCAACATGACAAAAGTTACTTACTAAACTCGAAAGATGTTCCTTATTCATATCACACTGTCTATTTCTGTTTGTTTTACTCATGACATCACTGCAATTCTATGTCACATGTATCCATCCCAAAGACATTTCTGCCCATAATATCAGCACAATTTAGAGCCCGGAGCCGCCGTCAGTCACAACAACCTCAAGTCAAGTCAAGCCATGATCAAGCCAAGCCGCTGCTGCCTACTGAAAATCAAGCCGCCGCCACCTAAAGCTTTGGACAGCTCTGTAATTTAAGCAATTAGGCTCTGAAGCACTCCATTGAGGCTAATTGCAATTCTGGAGGTTCTAAAGCTTTGTTTCTCCTTCAGTTTACCTAATTGCCATTTAGAAACAGCCTTTGTGGTTAAAGCTGACAGGTGTCAAAGCTGATTACACTTTAACTTTCAATTGGCTATAGTTACTACTTTCCATTGACATGTCATCTGGTAAATGGAATGAAATACAAATTCATGTATATTGAGAAGTTTTAACAGTTTTACAATATATTTGCTCTTTATATGATTAGTTTGTTGATTAGAGTTTAAAATGTAGGGCCTAATTTATATATCCTGCATGGGCCTGTGCTCTGATTTCCAGGAATTAGTTCATTTAAACATATTTATTAATACTTTACCAACTAGCATCTGAAAGTATTAGTTAGACACTCAATTTTGAGAGTTCTAACATGCATTTTGTCAATTGCAGAACTGACTTATACTTCATACAATTCTTTAACTATGCCTTTTAAGTAGTAAGTTTTGCACCATGCACTGCTGGAGTGGCAGCATGCAGGGCATTAACGTGCATTTTTGTCAGGACCTCAAATGCTAGCTTTTCAAAAATTATCATGGATCAAAGGTCTAACTGCGGCTAACAAAACTTCCTGAGTTTTATGTCTTCCATTGACCTTATAAATTTACTAAAATTGGAAAAATGCAGGTAACATTTCTTATAATTTCATCTTGTTTTAGGTGTTAACTCAGTTCAACCAGTCTATAATGGTTGTTGATTAACTTAATTTGTCTAATACTTGATAACTGAAGTGTTGTTTTTTTTTCAATGTTTTGTTTGGCATTATTTTCTTTTGTTAATTTAATTAAGTTTCTTTTGTTATTTAATTAAGTCTTATCAAGCAAAATATTTTTTAAAAAGTCAAACTTCAATAGCCGATCTGCAACTTGGAAATTTAAACAAGTTGGCCTAAGCTGCCAAAGTTATTTAAGTCGAGTCACGAAACACTCAAGTCATGGCAAATTACCAAGTCATGAAAGTTGTTCAAGTCAAGTCACCAAGCGGCCAAGTCAAGTCATGATGCCTGAACTCAGTGACTCCGGGCTCTAGCACAATAACAATATTATTACCCTAGCTGTTGTCACTGAGTCAGATGGTCATTGGGCGTCTCATTGATTAGGGTATCATTCCTGTGGCCAAGATGAGCTTCAGTTCACATACGATCCTGCAATAGATACAGATTTGGGTCAACAGCAAAATCGGTTTCCTCATTGCCTTTACAAAATGTTAAGTATGGGTAAAACTTTATGCATTGAAATACAATCAATAACAGTTCCTAAAAAAAGAAGACTATCTATGTATTATACTTTGGATGTTGAGTGAAGAAAGCATCATAGCCCAGCTGTTAAAATGTGGTAGAAATTAACAATATCTTTACCTTTAACTGCTTATAGAAAACCTCCAAACCAACACAAGTTTTAGATTCAAACTGTATGATTGAGTGTCTATCTGTCAATGACTGCTGAGAGCTCAAGAGGAAGGTCAGAAGAGTCTGGCATTTTTCAGCTCTTAGCTTGGGAACGACCTTTTCCATTATTGAGTCTGGGGAGGGTGACCTCCTGCAAGGATGCCAGAGATTTGAATGACTAAAATATATATCAACATGTAAAATGCTATCCTGACAATGACTTGAGACAGCATTTGGTTTTGATGTAGTCTGGAGCACTGCAAAAGCTACATGTATAAGTTGCAATCCATCACAGCCAAGAAATGAGTAATTACCAAAGTGCCCGGAACATCGGCTGACAGCAGTTTTTTTGTGAGGTAAGAAATCTTTACACAAACAAATTTCAATATCAATATCTTGTAACATAAGACTCAAGACTATTCAATTTTTATGATGATTGAAGAAGCTGTGTTGATTTGGGCAAAGCTTTTTGGGGAACTAAACTGTCACCAAAACCCAAAGGGGGCTGTTTTATCCCCTCCTGTGTCCAATAATACTGTCTGCATTATAGGTAGGGGTCTCCAGGCAATTTTACCCTACTCTTAAATTCCAACACATCATTTCAGAAGTGTCAGAAATTTCAAAAGAAAGAAATTTACGACAGAGTCTGTCATGTGAATCTGGTGATGTGAAGAGACACCCAGTGTTAAGCAAATTACTTTCGAGTTTCTTGTAACATAAAGACTCCCATCAGATAAGTTCCATAGTAAGTCTGCAGCTGTGCAAATGTTTTGATGTATCGAATTTGACTACACTTTGGGATATCTCAATCATAATCTAGTGCTGTTCATGATACATACATCGGCAGATAGACAGATAGATAGATAGATAGATAGATAGATAGATAGATAGATTATTAGATGCAACTAATCTGACAGACAAATAGATTGATAGACAGAATGACAGATAGATGGATACAGACCATGCCATATGGGAAGAGGTTCTTCCTCCCAGGTGATCTTGTTCCTAGCAGGGCTGGATGGGTCATACACTACCACCCTCGCTTCCCTCTTCCCCTGCAGTTGCTTAATTTGGAATGAGGCCCTGACGGTCTCCATTCTCATCAAACATCACTGGATCCTGCGAGTCTAGAGAGTCAGATCAAATTAAACTGAACCTACTGTTTATTTTTCAAGGTATTGGTGACAAAAAAAGTTCTACATCGGCTAAATATTGATCCATAAGTTTAACAAAGGATATTGAGTATGCCCAGTCATTTGTTCTGCAAGCTAGAACTTTACAGATATACAACAAGAGGCAACAAAACCACTGAAAACTTACAGAGACTCCTTCAAACGACGTTGTGTTCATTGCTCCTTGGAAGAGTTCGGCCATGTCTTGGTCTGAGTAACTGAATTGTTCGATCCTTTTGTCCCAACCTAAAATTTAACAAAATGTAACAATGTCTTTGGTCTGTCACGAATTGGCAGGCACATGACACTGAAATGGAAAAATAATGGCACATTGACATGGATGGTGCACAGATGGCAAGTGAATGGCATACCCATGGCATTATGACAAGCTGCATGACTTAGTTTGTAAGTTTTGAGAACTCTGTAAGTCCTCAATTGCCCTCATCAGAGAAGATACTTCGAGACAGGCAAGGTTGTCTTTAAAGGAGTTCCCATTTGTCTGACACCATTGTAGACTAGCGCACACCAAATCCAATCAAAACTAGTCGATCTGCGGTCACCCTAACAAATTATATTACTATTATTAGTCATGTTCAATGAATTCACAGTCAATGCCAACTTTTTAATACAAGCAAATATAAGCGATTTAATGTGACACATTGAAGGCAATTACCGTGTTTTACCTAGTGCGCCTTAACTGCAGCGTGACATTCCTCAACAAACCAAATATATCTTTTATTTGATTTACCAAGACAAACTTTTTCAATACTGTGCTGATCTAATATACACACCTTTAACACCTAATATAACAAGCCTTTGGTCTTGTTCATGACCAGTCAAAACAAGTGATGTTGTAGTGGGCAAAATGACAGTGTTTGATATTCATAAGGTAGTGATTCTTAGTGGAGCTCTTGGAAGCATTTTATGCAATTTATGACACTGCATTAAAAATCAGCAATCTTGTTGATTTGGTACCGTCCAACAAGCATTAGCAGTGTAAGCAATAGTTTCCGCCCATACATTTGCAGTAGTTAGCAACTGTCCACCAAACAATCATCCATTTATTACAGAACTATTACTCGTCTTCATATATCAGGGCAAGGGGTCAAGCTTAGCACTAGGTAGTGTCCTGGGTTGCCAATGTCTGACACCTGGGCTAAATTCCCAGTCTTGACACCCATGTTATACTGATGTTTCATATATATTTAGTGTCAAGACTGCACCTTGCCTCATCAGAGTCATCACCTCTTTGCCCTTTTAATCATTGGATGGTCAGTGAAGAAATGCTGGACATAATGCCCTATTACCCGCCTACAGTACTTTCTCTACAACCACAACACTTCCCATTGTACTTGGTATATTTGAAATGCACCGAAGAACCGCAGATTCCCTCATGGATTTTAGATCGCCCCCTCTTTGATCTTTTACTATTTCCTGTCACAGAATCCTTCAAAGTCTAGTTTCTTTATTTTCTAACTATGTACCAACTTGAAACCATTTTATCTATTCAACCAGCAAAGATTACAGGCTCCTCATCTTGCTTAGCATTATTCATGTTGTGACAACCTCGTCATTTGCACCCAGCTTTGTTCTGCATCCTAACATTTTCTGTCACAAAGAGACATGACATGGTTGCATGAGAGTGGCAAGAGTGCATTGCATGTTATATTTCAGGCAAGAGAAGTCGTGTCAACAGTGAGTGGTAACACGCCAAATAATGATGCCATGAACTGGAGCCAAGTGAAAGCCAACTATTTACTAGTCAGGCACTTTTTATGAGGGGTTTGATACAATTTTTTGTCAGTCTAGTCCTGACTGGAGGTATTACGGTACTAATAATTGCAAAACATTACCCAGAGACACAATATCTTGAGGTGAGACGGAGTAAAATTGTTAACAGGAGGAAATTATCGAGTGTAAGCAGCATATCGCTTGGAAAGAAACATTCAGAACTGAATATGTATGTCGCTCCTGCATGATGTGCAAGGACCAGTTAAGCATATGAGCATTGCACAATAGCCCATACACTGTTATTTTATCATTATAGGGAGAACATGATATTATGAGAGTCACTGCTGTAAAAGTTATGCAGCTAGTTCTGCTGTGAATATAATTAAATCAAAGTTTTTGATCTGCAACATGTTTTGTAATCGCACAGTTCTGTTTTATTATAACAATACCTGTTAGTCTTACAATTAGAATTTTGTACTAACATTTTCGTACTATCAGCTAGGATAACATTGGAAACCCTGTGGAATATTTCATAATGGCCAACTGCAGATTGAAATAGTGGAGCTATTAACCCTGTAATCTCAGACATATTTTACATTACTTCGTGTAACAAAAGGGCGACCTACTTTATAAGCATCTTTGTTTTCATGAAGGGCTATGCATAATTTAAGGACTTTTTGGATGGTTTCTTATTTTTTGCTCTCAACTAAGGAGTAAAATGTATGTTAAATGGAACAGAAGCTGCCATGGACAGGTCAAGCTTGTGGGGCAATCAAGAAAAATGGCACAAATGAGAGAAAGGAGAAAAACAGCCATGAAATGAAGGCTTTTTTGACATCTCCACATTCCATTTAAAGCATTTAAATTATGACAAGCTTCTGTGAGAGCAAAGAATGTTCTTGTCATTCTAACAATTCCAATTTGTTTCCGTTTCATTATTCCCATGCACATTTCTCTGATGAACTAAAAAAAGTTCTCAATTAAGAACCATAAGAAATAGGACAAATCATGGAGGAAAGGAGAGGTAAGATCTTTGCAGACACGTTACATGTAAGTGAGAGGTTTGAAATTTAATGAAGGGACAGGAAGAAATAACAGGAAGGTTCTTTCAAGTGAGAAATAACAGGAAGTAGTATTGATGGAATTTCAAAGAGCTGCAGACGTGCATGTGACAATGTCTGTCATAATCCAACCTTTCAGAAAAACGGGCCTTCGGAAGAGGATTACATTTTGTACAATGCAAGTCTATATATATAACCAAAATATAACTTGTGGATGCAAAAATTAGCTTGGCATGTCTTTATCTTGAAATGGCAGCCTAACCATTCGTATAGGCAGGTAATAGTCGTCAGATGCTGACTGGCTCAAATATGAACAAAATGTTCAACTTTATGTAGGATGAACATGAGAACTGAGACATTAACAAAATACTGAGAGACCAAAATTATAACTACTCCTCCATTACTGTTACCAATTACTAAGATGAGTCGTCTGTTCTACCACTGGTGGCTGTGAGAATGCTGCTTTAAACCACACTCCCGGAAGTCAATTCGGTCAATCGTGTGTCATAGATGTAGATTGTAGAGCCAGTGATTGCTTTTGGCCTACATTGTATGTAAAATATCTCACCCTGGTGAACATGGAGATTGGATAACCTTGGTGTGGACCCACAGCCTTTTTATTCCATCATTGCATCGGCCTCTAGCAAGTTACTCATGTAAGCTAAGCTAGTTTCGAAATCAGTGGCATTTATGCATGAGACAATGTAATACATAAGATGCTTAATTTGTCGCATGAAATCAAAATGTTTAATGGGTGTCATATGATAGATTTGAAAGGCAACGCAGCATGGAAATTGAAATTGAGAGGCAAAGAGAGCAAGCGAAGCTGCACCAGTGAGCAACATCGAGTAGCAGTCCACAAGGCAAATTGGAGTAACTCAAGAGTCACTCAGGAGTTGGGTGAAATATTGTGACCTCTGGCGTTTGGGGGTGGAGGCGTGTTCTATCCCCATAAAACGACACCTTGCGGCCAGTTAAGTTTCGGACAAATAGGCAAATCGTGAAGGAAGCAGAAAGCGGGTGTTATTCTGGGGTGGCAGCTTATATGATTGCAGTGGCCCCCTGACCTACTAACCATCACTCAAGCTAAAAAAAAACTAGGTCTAGCTAAACATTGCACAAGAAGAGGCCCTATAGCGGTTACAGCCCTGTTCTTTTGATATAAATTTGATTCAGCTATCAAATAAAGGAAACTGAATATGAACTAGAGTTCTTTTTATCAATTTTTCAGAAGAATATTATGCAATGATTGCTTCAAAAACATACTATTTATCCAAGCCAAGGGATGCACAAAGTACTAGCTGAACACGTGACATCAGTTTTATAATTCATGAAAAAGAAAGTACACCATTAGTCGAAGCATTGATTTCATGAAACATGCCTGTTAGACATCATGTTTAGAGCACGCTGCATCACTTAATCACTCTGATAAATTGCTTGCTGCATGTACTTGCTCTCCTTATCTCTGCATGGTAATATGCAAGATATTGCAAGTGCTATGTGGTCATCATAATAAATTGTGGTACTGCATGCTTCCATACTTCAAGTCATTTATAATGGCAGGGAGCAATTAGCTGCAGAATGTTTTAACGAGAATTGTCTCAGAATGAAAGACGAAAGAGCTCAGACAGTTGAATCAACGTTAATTGAGGGAGCTCCAATAGAGTCCTATATCTGAAAGCAAAAGAATGAGATATTTAGTCTTGCAGTATAATTATTTGATTAAGGAATACAACAGATTTCACTCAATTTCAAGGATTTTGCCACGTTTAGATTGCATTGACACCTTCAGCAGTTCTGGCTATAGTTATGCTTACATGTACACCTGGTTAGGTTGGAGCAATAGTTTACGGAGAATCCTTCATTTAATGAGAGCATTTGAAACTTTCAACCATGTGAGTACAAATGATTCCATATGAATATAAAGTATTTCTCTGGAGAGTTATTATGTTTTCTATCTCACAATAGTTCTCTCCATGAAACATAAACTCTGATCCATGAGAGCTAATGCTAAAAACTGATATGTTGACACCTGTTGTCAATGCAACATCAACCCTGTCTCATGGAGCTGACAAGGCATTAATAAATCTCCCATTGTGTTTTGTGTGATGTTATGAGTATGAAGCTCAGTTACCCCGCAAGATTAGCTGTTTAGAGAGGCAATTTGACATTTACTTTGTACTGTGGCATTGTTGTGCAGAGCCATATCTATGTCATACCAACATGCTTTCTGCATATCTGTGAAGCCTTGGAACTGACAAGGTTTCACCTTGGAGGCAGCAAACATAATTACCTAAGGAAATGAGGAAATCTGAAATGGGAAGATATATTTCAATTGTTATTACCCTGCCTGAGATGCCCGGCTTGTCGCTGAGACTGAGAGGAAGGGCGTCGCCTGTGAAGTAACCCTGGATGGCCCTCTCTAGCTGATCAACCGTGCAGTCATGTTCATCCTCTTGAGTCTTCTTGGTTCACCACCTGGGGCTGTAGAACCCTGAAGAAAAAATAAAACATTTAAATGTGAAGAAGAACCACCAGACTAATTACATACATTTGGAGAATTATATATAAACTGGGATTTGTTATAGTGGACCTCCTTCGGACAAGGGTTACAAGTATTTTAAAAACCTTTTTGTTGGTTGATTTTTGATGATCTCTTTTCCCTAAGATCTATTTTCCAGGTTCATAACACAAGCAATGAAGATAATCATTTACCAGCCATGGGTTGGAAGAAATTGACTACCAATCCTAGTTGCCTAAATACATAGTACCATGCTTGATTTAATTATAATGCACATGTCTATTCAGTTTGTAACCCAGTAATTAGCAACTCATGGAACTCAATGGGTTGAGATCAAGACTGCAACCAACCATATCATTGTCTCTGTAATTTATAGAGTTTACCTATTTAGGTTTAGTGTAAGGTGGCACAATAAATTTGTATCAATTCTTCAATCATGAGTGATATTTAAAAGTTTTTTGCCATAAGTGAGTAACACATGAAAGATAGACCAGCCATGGATGCCGCAAAAGCTTTTAGCAGACTTGTATGAATCATGTTCAGTGTGCCTGACTAAGGAGGCAGTTTCCAGCCTCTCATTGTCAAGCAATATTCCCCACTGCAAGATGCAGATTAAAATGAAATTGCCTATGAGCTGGAGAAAGACCTTGTGACATCATAAAATTTCTCACTTGAGTTTTAAATCTCTCAGGTGGCAGATGTCTTTTTGGGATGAAATTCCATTTTAATTCATACGAAAGTATCTGGGATAATGTGAATTCTCAACTGCCGGGCTATTTATTGCCTGGTGTACTTTTAACACATTGTCCTGATCAATCTGTGTCATGTTCAAATAAACAACAATGAAAGTTTGGCTTCCTGTTCCAGCATGACTAAAACTAAAGCTAAGGATATTGATGTCACTCTTGTTTGAGTTTTGAGCGGGTTTACAATATATCTGTTAGTCTTCAGTAGAATTCATGACATATAATATATGAATTTTTCCCTGAGTATTTAACTGAAAATGAATGTATTCAAAAACATCTGGACAGGTAAGGAACAGCCAGCTCAACCTGACATTATAGTGTCTGACTAGACAGGATTAGGACTGCTCATTCTTCCCGGCCAAGACCATTTCATATATGACTTTTTATTAAGTAATCACTCATACCTCTAAACAGAAGTGTTACTTGCATAAGAAACTTCTCAGTTAAACTCAGACTAAGGTTCATAATAGAACTCAGAAATGAGATGAGAAATGTTATTTTTGACCCATGGAAAATCTAATCCAAGAAAAGTTTTTGTATTTGTTTGTCATTTACAGCAAATTATATTCAAATGGCAGACTAAGTGTCATGGCAAGCATAGCAAATGTACTGCAGCATGGGAAACTTGTCTCAAAAACTAGCTTGAAGGAGTGATTGGCAATCTACAAACATTATATGGGTCACCAGCAAAGTGAAGGCTGCTAGAAATGGATCAAAAGGTCGCCACAGCTGACCTTGCCATTTCATTAGCCTGTGTTGCCTTAAATACGTTTGACACAGGTCAAAACAAGGTGGTGTTAGGTCTCCTGGTGCGTAACACACTTGCAGCTTAGATGGGTTTTTTCCGAGTGCTGCTCCTCAGTTCTGCTGCTTCATCAACCCTGCCTATTTACACCAAGAAAATAAGAAAATCAAATTATACACATTGTATCAACAGGTTTCAACGAATGTATTTTGTATTGTGATATTTTGATCAAGAGTGTAGCAAGAACACGGAACCATACTTTTCACCTTTGAGGTATGTGTGTCTTGAGGTTCAGTATGGCAAAAGAGTGGATGGCAAGCGGGTTACCGTGGGCTCCACTCTTATCAAAAGGGCCTACCCATACGATCAGACTAAGTTGCCTGGATGAGGGCTTGTCACGTGGGATCACATGAAGGGTGGAGGTCATGTGACACCTTGAGGATACCAAGAGTGGCCATGCAGAAATCTTGATACCAAGAGTGGCAATGCAGAAAAGGGTTCTTGGTGCACTCGTGTAAATTAGGTTTTTTCTTCTAACAGTATTGCTTTTCCTTCAGGGAATCAAAAGTCTTCATTGTTATCTCAATTAGTTTAGTATTTATGATAATGTACAGCTCACACATCATGCATTTCAGATTTGTTAAGAAATGCATCAATCAAAATCAACACTACAGTAGTTCTACAAATTCTATATTATATATCCAGATACATTTTAGAAGTCAGAACCTTCAAATTATGTAAATGGTACTAAATAGGATATACACCTGTCTGCCTGGACATGAGAACATTTGACATCCTTGCCAGATGTGATAGACAAAATAAACATGTTATAGCAACAACATAATTTCAAGTAAAACCGACCAACACTCTTCATTTATATCAACATTTCAAAATTCTGCTAATCTTGCCTCACCCCTTCTTACAAAATTCTTGATCTCAAAGTAAGAAGCTCTATATTCCTTGTATAATGTTGAACTTACTTAGTACAATTGTTTTAGACCTGATTTCATGGATACCAATGGATTATGTGGCATAGCTATATAACTATGATTATATTGTGTCTTTCTTGTATATGTGCTTAAGGGTGTTCCGCTAGAATCACTAAGCCTTGCACAACCCATCTCAGCCTTGATGTTCTCCTGTAAAGTGGCATGGATTATATCCTTTTTGATCAAATCGGGAGTGATCCTGATTTGACTATTGATTTTGCAGCGAAAGTCCTATAATGCCTGTATTCATTGCTCCAAATGGCATATTTACAACAGCATTGTAAAACAATCAAAAGAAGTAGACCCACTAGAGTTGATCAGATCTCGCAAGAAAAAGAATTCAGCAGCAAGTGTGGTTGTATCAGTCGCAAGGAATGTTAAGCATTGAACATTCTGACAGGGGTGGGTATTTTCTTCATTTTGTTTACCAAAATACCCACTTATGCACAATAGACAGAAAAACACAATTTCCAATGGAAGTGACAGAGTGTCGAAGCATTCTTTGTTTCATTTGCTATGCAACTTACTTATCCAGGTTTTCTTACAATTGATAACACCCTCTAAAAGAGAGCAATTTTAGAAAAAGTAAGGGGGAGACAGCAACAGACTGCTTTATTTGTGTATATATTATTTAAATTTGATATACAGACAATATTATGATACCACCTTTTATTGCAGCTTCTAGACAAAAGAAATTTTTTTAATGTTCCCTAGTTCCCATTGAGCATGCCCAGATATTAGGGTGGCTGAAAAAAAATTTTTTCTTAAATTCTTATCGCATACCTCTTCATTTTCTGCAAATGGTTAAAGAAACACACTGTTAAAATTTAAGAAAGATCCTTCAAGTCTAAGTGGTCCCCCAAAGTCACTCGGTTTCTGCCCAATATTTTCGAAAAATATCCCTTTGCGTTATCGCGGTTAAAAACTTCTCGCTTACTATTCGACATACAATGATAATATTCATACCATTGATCTCAGGAGAAAATTAGCTTCAATTTGAGTACCAGGAAGCTGTATCTATGATAACTTTGAAGCTGGCAGGATTTTGAGAAAACTCAAAATTTCATGTTGTCAAGCCAAATCGCTGAAATCATTAGTCTATATTGTCAAATTTAGCTGAATTAAAATTCCTACAATGATAGTACAATCAAGTTGGCATTCACTTTAAAGTTCTCTTTTGCGATTAGGCAAAAATGAATTACTTGTCAATTTTGGCATGAAACCGAGTCTTTGGGGGACCACTCAGACTCGAAGGATCTTTCTAAAATTTTAAGAGAGTGCTTATTTTACCATTTTGCATAAAATAAAGGGGTATGCGATATAAATTTCAGAAATTGGTCTATTTTCTGGCCACCCTACCAGATATCTGAGCAGACCCAAACCTACTGAGCATGTGCATTGTCCTAAAAACAGATGGAAACTAATGTTGTTGGAAGATTGCCTGCTTAGTGGTCTCATGCGTGTCGAGCAGAATGCATTGATTGATCGTACAATGTAAATAGATCTGCAGCAGGCGATCCTCATTTAATGGATATGCCTTTTTGCCACAAATACCGAAAAATTGGAAGATGGATTGTTGAAAAAAGGCCATCAAAACAAGCGATCTGCAAAAAATGATGGATCAGCAAATAATGTAGCAAATTGTCCATTCTTGTGTGAATGATCGATCCATGTTTATTCAATAAATACAGCTCATGATACATTTAATAACAATTCCATTTAATAAAAACCCTTTTGACGGCCAAGGACTGCAGTTCTTCATAAAATTCTCAACCTTTGGTGTCACAAACAGATTTTTGATTTAGTCTATTGTAAAGATTATCAATTGCTCAAGATGCTTGAACAATTCAAAGAACGAGAATACAGACAGACAAATTCTTTATTGACCTGTGTAAAAAAAATACACCCAGCCCTATATGGGCTTACAAGTCATCAAAATAATTCAAAAGTAACTTTAACAACAAATTTTCTGGAAACTACAATATTAAAACATTTACAATCACATATTTACAATATTAAAACATTTACAACAAACTTCTTGAATTAATTATTATACAACAAACTTCTTCTTCTACGGAAAGCTTTAAACAAATATTCTGCAGTATATTTAACTAAATCCCTGGACATCAACAACTTAAATTTTTCTTGTAATGATAAAAAGTAAAAATCCACACAATAATCTAAAGCACGAGTTAAAAGTAAATTACGTAAATCGTTATAAGTATTACAATGGAACAAAAAATGATTTTCATCTTCTAGAACATGATGGGAACAAAATTCACAAACTCTATATTCTAATGGTATATCATTGTAACGTCCTGTCTCTATTGCTAATGGTAAAACACCGAACCTAAATTGTGAAAGAACAGACAAATGACCTCTATCATAAATTTTATATACATAATCCTCAGTACCAAATGTAGTTTTAAATTCTCTGTAAGTTCTTAATTTTGGCATGTTAGTTACTTGATTTTTCCAGTTGGTTTTATAAATTTCCATCAGTTGACGTTGTGCATTTTCCAGGTTAATAGGTAAATTTTCTACAAAATTTTGAGTAAGATTATACATGTTTGACCCAACAAGGTCAAATGATGCCAGTTGAATTTTAGATTTACTCTGTATCAATTCAATCCCGTAGGCAGATACGTAAGTAACTTGTGACAATATTGATTGCAATTAGTGAACACTGATATTATATTACATGAAAAATGGTTCTGGAAAGACAACACCCAAAAAAGGCCAAATGACAAGCCTGCTTCAACAAACTCCGTTTTCATGTTGACATACTCTGTTCCATACATTTCCTGCTTGTATGCTTTGCCGAATATAACTCTCGCCTTGTTTTCATAGAAATTACCAACTATTATCCTTGCCCCGTGTTTCTGAAAATAAAAGCATTCCTAGCGTGAAAGCATCTCAAAAATTAAATTCATTATGAAGGACATTATGAAATAGTTAATTACCAGCATCATTTGAGTACCCAGATACAGTGCTGTTCAATAGATTGGTAAACTATGTGACGCAGTAAAAACTGTATCCAATTTGTCATATACAGTCATGAACAACCAATCTTGTATAGTTCTTTCTAAATCATTCAACAAATTCCACCTGTAATGTTCATCCACTTAATCAAGTTACATGCAAGGGGATGCACATAGTATTCATAATTGCTTACCACATTTTCAAGTCTTTGTAGAGTTATGGACTTCATGAAAAGTGCCATGACAAAAGCTATCATACTGCTCTTAAATATGCTTATGGTTGCACAAAAGAAAATGAATTACAAAATGATTAGCATTTATGTCCTGTATCGGTAAAGAATCAGCAGGCACCTCAGAAAATTTTACAGGGACTAGTCAATAACAAGGAAATAAACTCTTTGATCCATAATTGCACAGTATGACTTATAAAGAGTACTTTCGTGAAATCACAAGATCTTTGATCATTATGTACTGATAATTGTCATAATCAACATGAGTGTGAAAATTGGCATTATTTCTACTCACTAAGTACTCATATGTCACTTATCATTAATTTAGAATAGCCTTGACTGGGCTGTATTGCGTCATTGATACTTAAGCTAAAGTAATACAATTTGAAACATTGAGAGTGAACATCACAGATTTGTGAGACATGTGGTGAATAATTTTATTTTATTCATAATCATGCATAGGCCACCTGTAATTTGCCATTGATAAAATATCTGAAAAGTGCCACTAAGGATAATAGGATAATGTCAAACACCATAGTCTTCTAAGCAGGTGCTTTGATAGAAGTAAAGCGAGATTGCACAAAGTAGATCATCAAATTCAGTGGGCGTAGTCCTTCCAGAAAAGCTTGGACCAAGGAATCCACTTATGTCAGACAACAAGGTAGCAATTGTGGGTGATTATCAAAGTGACTGGCCTCAAGGACTGGAAGATGGACTATTTTCCCAGGCACAACCAGCTAAGCAGTACTATTCACTCCACAATAAAACTGCGCTAGGGAGGGTACATATGACAAATCATGTGTATACTACATTGACTGATGCTACCCTCTTATTCAAGTTCTTGGCATAAAACAAATTGGTGTCTGGCACCTTGCTCAGTGTTAAAGGGGTCCAGCTGATTATCTCCAAAGTTCAATCCAAGTGTAAACAACCCATATATGTATGTTTTAAGCTGTGCCAAGAGTGCTTCTCACCTCGTTATTGTATTACATGTCTGTTTTACAAAGTCCTATATCATTGCGTAAATTATCACCCACTTACCCACCTACAAAACACATTTTGTTAAGTATGGCAACACATCCACTTTCTAAGGTTTATTTCAGAACTCCTGTTTACTCGATTTAACACTTGATTAAGCTTAACAAAGTTTATTTAAAAATTAAAGAGTTAGAAAAACTTTTAAATCCAGCAGCCTGCAATGTCTGAAATCCAAGTTTTAAGTGCATTGTTTTTTGTTGATGTTGCCAAAGTTTTTTTTCCCATGTGTAATCATGCAATACATTTATTTAGGAGTTCATCTTTCATTAAAAAGTTACGGGTTTAAGACAATCAATTGTTGCAGAAGATTCTTGCTTGTGGAATGTTGGTAGACATGGAGTAGTCTCATGGCAGCCTCAGTTGTAGAGTAAATATATGGGAATGTCACTATGGCTCAAGCTTAATTTGAGATTTCTATTGAACCTGCCTCAGTGCAATTGCCCATCATGCGATGCTTCATTCATCAGCCTGCATGATCACTAATGTATGCACTCAAACTTTCATTTTGTCATCATGAAACCCTCTGACAGTCTTTGGGAGAAAACACAGTGTCCTGACATTGTCCTGTTGATGTTTATCTTGCATGTTTTTTATCATGTAAAAAGTCATGACAAAAAGATTCTAAAGATAGACAAAGTATGCTAGTATCCAGAATTGTTTTGTCTTCCCTCTCATTGAATGGGTTAGCATTAAGCAGTCATTCGACTTGAGGTGATCAAAATTCTCCCTGAAGATAGTTTCTTTGACTCACAAACTTTCATTGCATGGATTAGAACGTGGGAATATAGCAACTGCAGGTTCACACTACATATAACCCAACTGTTACAAACCCTTAAAATCGCAACAAAGACTTAAAGACTTTTAACATTTGCATGCAAATACATCAGAAATCCTTATCTGAGTCTGACACTGAAAATAATACTTTAATAAATATATTACAAATTACTGTGGGAGCGTCGAAAAGTTAAGAACTTCAGAATTTTGGTTAAAACAATATTTCATAAACCCTCACTGTAATCGTGACCAATAAAAGACTCAGTCAGAGGTTGAACTCAAACTCCACTCTGATTTCAAGGATTAGAATATCTATGTTAAGTAGAATGTCAACCGTCAATTTTTTCTAAAATTATCTGCAAAGCATTGTTAGTTATAAATAACTTCATTGATGAATGTTTTTCTAGATTTTAAATAACCAGCTCTAGAGTTTGTGTCATTTGTTTGTCTACAGTAACTTTCATCTTCAATTCTTAAGGTTTTGTCATTTTTGGTCTCTCAATAATTTCTCAGGAACTTATAGCTCTGTGGTACAATGTTAAATATCGGTTAACCTTATGGTCCTGGACCCATCTTTTTACTCAAACTAAGGCAACAAAAGAGTGATGATGCGGGCTGAATGGATCAACATTTCTACTCTCCAGTTAGAAGGCTTCTGAAGATTTTATAATAACGACCTATTTTACAAGCAGGAAAGAAAAACACAGTTATTTGAAAAAAAGTAGAAGTCTCAGAGATTTGTACCAGAAGTAACGAAAGATAGCCTATTTCTATTTCTTGAATAAATAACACACCATAATCTAAAGAAGATGTCTGGATGCCCACACAGTGGAGCAACTATGCCTCTTGGGTTTTCAATCCACATGAAGATTAATAAATAAATAATAGCATCTGTCTTAGCGTTTGCTCCAGGGGCTTGAAGTTAATCTATTGTAAGTGAAGAAGTTTCTTGGCAATCCTTTTAAACCTGACTTCTACACTTGCAATAATCAATGATAGTTGTCCTCTTAAGTAAATTGTAGAAAGTAATTTTTCATTCTTAGTTGTTGAGTGTGCAATTCAAAAAGCAAATTAACTTTAAAACCTTTTTCAATGCTGAGTGCTGCTATTTGTCAGGGCCTTGTTGAAAAACAGTAGATTGTACTGAATCAAGTGACCCTACCTAAATATAAGCATTTTGATGTGACTTTGACTTGTTCTCTTGAATCTTGGTACAAGGAAAATAAGTCGAATGTCATATATTCCCTAAATATTAAGGTTTTCTTCTTCCTCATTGTAATATAATTGTCTCAATTAGACATGTTCGTACAATCTTACTTTGTAGCCTTTTAACACATTGCTGAACTTGCTTTCCAGAGAGAAGTTTGCAGATAATTTCATAATCCTGGCCAATTGGTAACTTCTTTAGATTCAAATTTCCCTGAGACAATCTCGTAAATATCAATATTAAAATTCTCACCTTTAAATAGAGAACTTGCTGGCTTGGGTCGGTCGCAATTCTCTCAGATGTCAAAACCCTTATTCCTCGAGATGTTGCTTGTCGAAGGAAATCAATGGCAGTCTGAAAATGAAATTGAAATCATAACCAAGCAACAACATTTGCAATTATTTTCATTAATTGCTCATCATATTTCAAAACAAAATAATACTAAAATTAGCAATCCTGCTAATACTTGATCATGTTAAATCAGTTTGTTGGATGTATGGCTCCATCCAGAGGGAAGGTCGATATCAGATAACTCATTGTGCTTCACGTAGGCTAATAAAAGAGAATGAAACTAAAACCAGTAATAAACCTGTGATACACCAAATGCATTTGTATATTTCCGAATGTTTGTTATGATAATTGGAAGGCCATGGCATAGCCGGTAGCATTGTGTTTCGTGGATGGGATAACATAGCAAAGCATTAGGCCCATTGCCTATGGTCTACAGCAGCAATGAATGGATATCTCAATTTTTTGTTGAAAGTCCCATCACCTAAGAGTCTCGCCAAATAATATTCCCACATTTCTTGTCAGTAATGGAACAATTAAATGGCTTATCCTCATGGTAAGTTTAACAACCTGCCACTTAACTTCATATTTTGGGTTCTATCACCCTGCATTAAAATTCTTTTTCCCAACTTTTGAAATCGAACATGAGGTAAACTTCTGGACGCTTTAGAGACTGTTTTTAGTGTGACCCAGGGTTGGGTTCAATTACGTTTATCGAATATGATTACAATTACCAATTACAGGGCACATCAACTGTCAATTACGATTACATATACAGTTACAACTAGCTTTAAAACCCTCTATTAAATTACAATTACCAATTATTACAATGGTCAATTGCAATTAAATTATAATCAAATTACAATTAATCGCAGTTAAAGTTCCGAGCCTGGACTTTATCAATATCAAAAAGTATTTTGCGTTACAAAAATGTAATAAATAGAGGTTGAAACAAGCTGAAATACTGCTAAGAGGTAAAAAGTGAGTTTAACAATCAAGAAATATAGATTTTGTCTTTGATTTAGAATGTCTACGAAGATTGGGTAATTGGTTTGTAATTGATTTGTAATCGATAAATTACACTTCTAAATTCACTTAAATATAACTACAAATGCAATTAAATTAGACTGAAAATCCTCAATTACAAATCACCTACATTTACTCTGTATTGCACAATTACGCAATTACAATTATAATTGACCATCTCATATTTTTCCTGATTGACTTAGCTTGCTTGATATATGGCATATGTCCTCCAATGCCCATTACGTAATACCATACTTCTTGGGTCCCAAGCTATCACTGATCACAATCCCAGATATTTTGTCATAGCATGTGCTTTTCCAGGCCTCATATAGCCTTTTGAAACTGTCTTTTATGCAATTAACCTGCTATTCTTCAAATATGCTTCTAGTATCTTTAAGAGCAAGTAGGCCACGTAAAATAGGCGGAGTAGAAGAATTTATACGTGTTTTGCTGAAAAACGCACTGACACCTGCTTCTTTCACTGGGATCTTTTTTTCGTATTTGCCAATAATGCCCAGCAATGATATTTTGACATCGTACAAATTGATGGGAGAGAATCAAACACAGGACTTCCAGAACTCAGGATCAGAGGAGCAGGCCAACCAACTTTACTTCTAAATATCCTAATATCCTTTTTTACAAACAACCTTCGGCCGGTACTGTGCAACTCCATGCCTTTTGCTCTGGTTGCTCATTACCGCATGGTCCAAAAAGCCCCCCCCCCAGCAGTCTGCCACAGCATGATTACATCATTGCCCTCAGCCATTTGCTCACCCCCAAGGACTTAACCACCCCAAATTGCCCTCTGCAGTCATGCAAAGCTTATAGGCAAGCCATAATAGACACTTCTTGACATCATAGCTCACCATCCCTGATCAATTATGTAATCGCTCATCATCCGAGTTATTCAAAGAGGAAGAATGGGCAAAGGACATGCTCCCTTTGTGATGTCATGTTTCCAGAATACCACAAGATACCATAATTTCAATGAAGTAGGAAACTGACTGAATAATAGCTATACGAGCACCATTCAACAGAGGTGATTCCATAAATATGACTGAAAGCGGAACTCACCAGAGAAAACAGCAGCTCATGAGCCTCGTGAAGGGTCCTGACCTTTTTCCAACTGAATGCGTCAAGCAGGTCAAACTTAGCAGGATTAAATGAGGACTCAGCCCAGAAGGCCCGGAAAAATCGCTTGTAGGTTGCTCTTGTCAGAAAGGGCTTGGCTGGCACTGGATTAAGACAGCTGAAAGTAGAAAGATGGGAGTACATTAGTAGGCAGTCTTACAAAGGATTTATCGTTATGGAAGAAGATGTATATCAGAATGAGGCTGGAAGTATATTGTTAATGGCAAGAAAAGAGCGTATAAACTGAGACGCAGTGTGTGAGACATTGCTTGTTGCATAAGCAAGAGTGTAGTTGCTACAGTCAGTAATAACAATAGCATATGTCCCATGTTATCATGGTACTATTGCATCTACTCAATGAATTTCGAAAATTCAAAAACAGGTGGACTCATCTGTCTCCAAGGTCTGCTTGGGTATGCAAGTTGCTCGCACTGCTCAAGTGGATTCAGAAACATTGTCTGATGTACCTCACAGCCACATTTTTGGCCTAAATATGAAATATATCTGCTTCTTCCCACAAATGTGCAAACATTTACAACTTTGGCTGTGGGGCATAACCTTCCAATTCACTTGTAGCAATGACTACCACTGGGAGGAAAATTTAGCAGGGATTATGCAACATAACAGGGTGAATAAAGAAATATTTGGACCTTTATAACCATGAGGTGTGCTCCTGTAACTGAAATCAAGAGATAAAATGGGGATGAAATGGCAAATGGGCCTTTCAATTATATATAGTTACTAGTTTCCAAGAAGGATGAGAGCGGATAACTAGCCATAGAAGTTGAAATGATAGAAGGAATATTTGAAAGTTTATCATTGCCATGGAAAGCATGCAGCGTGTAAATTATTTGGTGAATCAACACTTTGGCTAAGGTTGATGTTGCACAACCTTCCAATTCTACTGTCTACGTTACAGGTGATTTCATTACCATGCGATTTTGGTCAATCACAGTTACCTGTAATAAATCAATGCTATACATGCACTTGCTACGTTTGCTATATTGGCTGAGTGACGTTCTGTTGTTCCTAAACCAATCAGATTAAGCAAAAATGCTATGTATTTAGTGTGTAAAGAGTCTTAGAATCGCGTACTAATGAAATTGCCTGTAAACCATTTATCGCAAATGTCAGAGTAAAAGGAGTTGATTGGCATTCTGCTATGCATATACTTTCAGGCATAACATGTAGATATATCATATATATCACATATCAAATGCTTGGGGTAATCGTATATAGTGGGGCAGATAGCTGAAACAATCTTTCACTTGGTGATGCAAGCATGAAATTTGGCAAAAATGTGCTTCAGGACCTACTCTTTCCAAAAAGTACGTTATCCAAGTTGAAAAACAATATGGCGGCCATTTTCCAAGATGGCTGCCATGGCAAACATTAAATAACCATTTTTGCCATAGAATGCCAAGAGATTTGGTGATACAAGCACCAAATTTGGCACAATAATGCTTCAGCACCTATTCTATCCAAAAACTACGTTATCCAGATTAATTAACAATATGGTGGCCATTTTCCAAGATGGCTGCCACGGTAAACGTAAAATAACCATTTTTGCCATAGGATGTCAAAACTTGGTGTCAAGACTTGGTGGTACAAGCACCAAATTTGGCACAATTATGCTTCAGGACCTACTCTTTCCAAAAACTATGTTATCCAGATTGATAAACAATATGGCGGCCATTTTCCATGATGGCCACCACGGCAAACGTAAAATAACCACTTTTTGCCATAGGACGTCAAGACTTGGTGTCAAGACTTACAAGCACCAAATTTGGCACAATTATGCTTCAGGACCTACTCTTTCCAAAAAGTACACTAGCCAGGGTCAAAACAATACAGTGTTCATTTTCTAAGATGGCCGCCACGGTAAACGTAGGATGACCTATTTCACCAAAGAATGCCGAGAGACTTGATATAAGCACTGAATTTGATCCAAACCGGCCTCAGAACCTAGTCTTTCAGAAAAGTATGCTAGACAGGCAAAAACATAATAATGGCCATTTCTAAAATGGAGGCCATTCAAATTTATTTACTAGATTCTAGGAAGATAATCATATTTTCCACAGATCATTACTTAAAATATATGACCATTGACTTCCAGCATACAAAATTTATTGAATTGAAATTTGATTTTTACATTTCATTCCAAACTTAAACTTCCAAAACTACTGAGTGAGTGAGTGAGTTAGTGAGCTTGTGTTTTACTTCCCATCAGCACTGATGTGGGCTATTTAGAAGCAACTTCAGTTTGAAAGATTATCTTGAATCTAATTTTTCATAACTTGTAGAAGTCCAAGAAACTACTGAGAAAATAATTTTTGACAGGATTTAGACGACATGCTGTCTCAATTTGATATTTCTAATATTTGAAGTTATCCAAAAACGTTTAATCAGTTTGATAATTCTTATTGAAAATTGGGTCAGGAAGCTGTATCGAGTGGAAAAGTTTTTTCCTTAACGTGATAACAATTGCATCTGCCTCTGCCGTCAGTTTGGCATCCAGCTTTGGGTAATTGTAGGCAGCTTAGTTTCTTTCAAATGCTGAACAACTTCCGAACAAGGGATGCTCTTGCAGTGTTGGTGGAATGGCATTGTGAGATCTTTGCTCATAAGCAAAGATCTCAAGTCTTGCCTCATCAACATTGTCAGTGGTGCTATTCTTGTAATACATGTCGATGACAAACTTCTCAAGAATGCTGATTGCTGAGGTTGGCATGTTCTGTGACTGCTGGGTACAAACTAAGCCTTTTGGAGATAGGGGTTACTTCTGGGTAGAACTACCATACTGTCATGCTGTTCTTTCTCCTTCACCATGAAATGCTGATATGACATCACAGCCAGTGAAAGCACGAAAGGATTGCATGCCCATGGAATTTTCTGGACTAACTTTACCACCATATCATGAATTGGCAATCACCTCACCTTGAGGTGAACTCAGCTTGAACAAATCCAGCCCAAAGCAATTCCAAGCTTGCACCCTGAAGCGTCATAAAAGCGCTGATGGCAATTTCAAGGTAACAACAACATCTTCACCAGATGCTTAATCAACACTGATTTTGCCTGCTGCTTGGCTGCATAATAAGCATATTTGAAGATTCTTGAGTCTTCTTCTTCATGAATGCAGGGGCTTAAGTTTTCAAGACAAATCAGCTTTTTTGAGAGAGCCTTTCTCTTTTTGCCACAACTATGATATTGTCAGGAGACAAGGTCATAATCTTGTCTGCCAGAAATCTGAAAAGTTCTGTCTAGTTGTCACTGTCTCACGAAAACCTTTTCCAGTTAGGAGACCCAGTTTCAGCTCTAAGGCTTGAAATACAGTAGATATCCAAACTTATGTATGTCCTCTCATATCTTGATTAGAAGATTACTGCTTTGGGAACAACATCTTGGACAGAACGTTCTTCAACTGTCTTGGATGTCTCTGGAGACAATGAATGCACGACAGAGAAGCAATCAATGATAAGGCCATCAGATTGTGGTTGTGTTTTGCCTCAGCGTTTCATCAATACCATCTCCCACATCTTTTTGGGATATGTCTAACTTGATAGGCAGCAGATTGATTTCTTGAAAGAGCGGTACATTTTTGGCTGTCATGAAATAGCCATCAGAAAGAATAATAAAACAGGTTTGGGGAGACTTTAACTCCTCTTTTGAATCTAAGTGGCATTGGCAGCACTTTCTCTAGTCAGTCTTGACATCGGAAGTCAATGGATTATTTGTAGACATCTTGTGTAATATGATTAAAGGCCATGGAAATATGCTTTTACCACCTAACCACTGCTAACCATAATAATAAATGTCAAATTCACAGTGAAATATGGTACACAACAAGTTCAGCCATTTAGTGCCTGTACCTTGCCTGTTTCTTGATTCAGTGCAATTCAAGTCCTGTGCAAGATGTACAACATCCAGGTAACTGAAGCTCTGTATGTTTCCCTTGGCTTGGCTTTCCTGTGCTTGCACATCCTGTCACTACATCTACATTCTACAAATAAATTATTATTAAATGTTTAGTTGAGCTTTAAACCGGGTTTATTAGATAGCATTCGAGACACTAAGTACTAAAAACTACATTGAGTAATGGTATATACCACTACAAGAAATAGTAAACTACATCTATGTCTAATACACTACTCGCAAACACTGAACTCTATGCTGAGTCACACAGTGTTTCCTGGTTGTGCTTTGACAACACTCTCTTATACTCATTTGTATTCACTCAGTTGCCACCGTTTTTAAAACTGCAGTTTATTTGCTAATTAGAATGATACTGAAATGCTACTTGAGATTAGAATCATCCAACTATTAATATTCCTTTAAAAACATTTTCCTTCCTGGACAGCACATATTTTCTGGAAAAATTGGTTCTAAAGCAAACTTGCACCAAGTTGGGTACTTGCATCACCAATCCTCTTTAAATTGAATAGCGAAACCAGTTTTTTCATGGTTGAAGTGGCGGCCATCTTGAAAAATGGCCGCCATGTTGCTTTTCAACCTGGATGGTGTATTTTTCTGAAAAAGTAGGCCCTGTAGCACATTTGTGCCAAATTTGGTACTTGTATCACCAATTCTCTTGACTCAATTGCGAAAACCAATATTTCACGGTTAAAGTGGCGGCCATCTTGAAAAATGGCCACCATATTGTTTTCCAGCCTGGTTAGTGTAATTTTCTCAATAAGCAGGTTCTGAAGTATATTTGAGCCAAATTTGGTGTTATTATCACCAATTCTCTTAGCATTCAATTGCAAAAACAGTTTTTTCATGGTTGAAGTGGCGGCCATCTTGAAAAATGGCCGCCATATTGTTTTTCAACCTGGATAACGTACTTTTTTGAAAGAGTAGGTTCTGAAGCACAATTGTGCCAAATTTGGTGCTTGCATCACCAAGTGAAAGATTCTTATGGTATATTGATTAATCTGCCCCACTAATAAGGCAGTATACAATTCCACCATCCCTCTGCTACCAGCCATGAAGTATGGAAGTGGTTAGAGATGGGATTGTGACAACTTTTATAATTTGGCTGAGTTGAGCCTTGCCCTAGGGCAGTTGGAGTCTGCTGTAGTTGAGATAGGGACATGGAAGACAGACTGACACACTCACTTCTTCAGACTCTGGTTTATTCTACAGTTGCAGATTTGGAAGAGAGCTTACTTGTTCCTTTATACATTCAGTGTGCTGCCTCCAGTTTCAAACCAGCTGCTTCTCTACAACAATCACCACCACCATGATTAACATATCTTCTCTCTGGTATTTTTTTAGTCCTTATTGGTGTAGGACTTCCTGTATTTTCTGTGACAGTTACCTAAAAAACATTGACTAGTTTTACAGTGAGCAATTGTATAGCCTCTTTTGGTTGCTGTGCACCAACCATGGCTCTGATGTCATAGTATTGTACTGCACAGTCTCTTCTAGCTCAGCTCTGGCAATCACATAATCATATAAGTTAAATGGCTACAAAGCTGTCTAATTGTAAGTAAGTCATGACATTGTGACATCGTGTTTTCTTTGACCAGCAAGGTCACAAATTTTATTGACTTCAAAGTACTACAGCTTGATCAAAGCAGTAGAAAGCTGAATATAGTTTATTGTTTGTGCAGAAATATAATGAAAGTCATAGATCCATCGGTAATATGCAATAAATGCATAAGCTCAGATCTGTCGCAGGTGCTATGTGACATAGTCGCACAATTTGAGAATACGGAAAAGTAGGGTGGCATGTGACCTCTTAACCATCTCTATAAAAACAAGAACTGACAAAGTTACAAGAAGTGACCCACAAATGCCTGCGCTGGTTTCTTTTGATAATGATATCCTTTCGTGAATGTGCCTTGAGTGAGGTCTTGGCAGAACGCCAACCCTGGTATCAAATTCTTTCCGGGTATAAACAGTGGCATAGCAAAAATCTGGATGTAATTAGGTCTCACTTCCTTGTTGTTACAGCTCAGAACCATCTGGAAACCTCATACAAACTTTTTGCAGGAAATTTGCCAATTTTGCCATTTTATGTGTCTCCGTGGTATAGTGGTTTTCTTACCTGCCTGCCTGTAGAGTCAAACCCCACTCTGGCCATGTCCACAGGTTATCACTCTAATGATCGGAATGATTGCCGTTCAGTCTGGAGAGCATCGGTGAGCAGATTTATCTGGAATTGGTGCAATGTAAAATCATATTATATTTTCTTATACAACCATATTAACCTGAAATTAGAGGAGGTTGTTAACCAAAACCTGCACAAATTGGTTACTAAGTGAAGGAAAGTGAGTAACTTCACAATTCTGACAAGACTAAAATAAGTACTTTTCGTACACTGGAAGCTTTTGAATTTGGACAAAATGTTGCCAAGCAACCTGCAGCCAAAAAATCCTTGAAATATTATAGCTGAAACCATTGGAGCTTAAGAGATGAGCAGCATTTCCCTGTAGCCCACTCCGATACACTGAACAATTTCCCAATCTATTTTATCGGCCATACAATCCGTGTATGAGTATTATCATAAAAAGCAAATCAGCCAGTAAGTAGAAGGGCAAAGGCAGAGAGACAAAGTTGACATTGAAGATGGAGCAGTTCCTTTGATCATGACAAATGCAGTGCAATGGATCAGGCTATCTGGCTATTCAAAGGGATGTGCCCAGAAGAGGCCATCAGTGACCAGACAACTTTAAACAAGAGCATTTGATTGCGGGTGTGCGCTTTGAACTATGCAAACTTTCATTGCATGATGGAATGACATACAGTACAACCGTTACTAAGGTATGACTGCCCCAACAGGAAGGAAGAATCAGCCACAACTTTACCCTTTCACACCTTTTACCTACCCCTGAATCACCTGCTTGAAACTACCTTTTAAACTAACATTAAAATTACGTTTAAACTCCATCACCTACATTATGTTTGATTTATTTGATATTGTACCCCATTGCTAATTCGAATTACATCTTAATATTGGCTGAGGGTGTTGTGGGGAGTAAAAGGTAGTTGTAAGGAGATTTGGGTTGGGGAGGAGAAAGGAGGGCAAAATAGGTAGACAGAGGACTTCTGACAGAAAATGTTCTTAATTTATATTTGGTTGTACTGTAGCATGAAACAGAGGGACCTTGTGTAAGACCTTTTAATAAGATCACTTGGCTTATGTGACTGCCGTCCTAATGCATTTACATCGCAGTCTTGTAGGTGCATTTTGCCACCCTAGGAGAGACTGTTTCATGATCATAGAAGGCTCGGTCTTGTAAAACAAAGACCATTGTGCCTACAATGAATGCCTCGCTGCCAATTTGTGCAGTTTGATTTTAAAATATTAAGCATTACCGCTTTGCAATAATGGGTTTACATCATTTTCCAGTTGCTCACTGCCTTGAGGGCAAAGAGCCTGTTTGAAAATCAGTGAGAGTACCCCTTGTTGTTGTTTTTGTTCAACAGTTTTTGTTTGGTGCCGATGTTGTTTTTTACACATCGCTTCTGATCTACATTGTTGTGTTTTTGTGAAATTCTGCAGATAAGGCCACATATGTTCTCTTGTAAGATTTGTTGACTCGATGTTTTCAGAAGCAACCTACCGCTTTTTTCATCGTACAGAGATTCACCACAAAAGCGCAATGGTACAAAATGTTAGAACGAACAAAAGAAATTTGTAAGTTTAAAGATTCCCATCCCATCAGAATTTTTGCAATTAGCATATAATTCAATCTGCAACGGCAATGTAGCAAAAGAGCCACTGAAACTGTCAATCTGATTATTCAACAGCACACAAAAATTAATCAGACATTGCCGAATAATTAAATAAAACAGAGGTAGCTATAACTTTGCTTGGACAACAGCAATTTACATACTGCATCAACCTTTATAATGATTCAGTTTTCAAGAAAGGCTGAGCATAGACAAAGATATTGCAAAATAGCTTTGTATGGTAGTATATCAATGATTGGTAATGACATATACATCACTAAGAGATGTCAGCCTACCACAATGTTTTTATGTACCATGACAATGTATTTCTTTGTTGTTTTTTTTGTTTTTGTGGTCAATAAATTGAAATTGAAATTAATACATAGAACAACCACACACCATCAGAATTCTGGAAAATTAATGTTTCTCAGGACTAAGTGACTTCTAAATTTGGGTGTCAATGACCACAGAGTGGGTGTTAATTAATGAGGCAATGTGCCAGCATGCAGAGAGCCACTCTGTGATCAAATATTTATGAGTTTATGACACCCTACTATGGCCTACATGACTTGGATAACATTATTGTTAGTTGCCATCTGTTACATTAGGGTCAGGTTCCTTTGGGAGTGTCACAAGGTTGTTCTCTGTCTCCACAAGTAGTAAGGGAGTTATTCGGAAGACATGCAGCCACAAGTATATATCTACTTTATTTATGCATTATGAGTAACAGCTATAGGAGTCAAGAGTGTCATTTTTTATACCATGACAGCCATGACCACTTCGCTGAAGCCAATATGACCAAGCCAATGGCATACTCATATATGACAAATACAAGCATTGCTAGAGAATTTTTATCAGCCTTCACTGGGATAAACAGAGGTATTTTATATTAAATTGTACATCCAAGCTTGTGGTAGTAAATCCACACATGAAACTGAGTCATTGCCAATGAGCAGTTTGCTGGAATTGGTGCTATACAAATACTTAATATCATTATTCTTATTACATGTGCGTTTATGCAGTGGGTGAAGAAATACAATACAACTCAAATGTCATAAACTAGAAAATGCCCATTTGCGGAAAAAGTTTGACAATGCATTATTGTGAAGGGACGCTGCATGGCTACGTGGTCATGTTAAAATAAGGGAATATTTTAGGAAGACATGGTGTTTAGAGTGATGTGCAGGCGTTAAGAAAGTGGCTAATTGTTGACATGTTTGTGTAGAAGTGAAGCAGATATTAGCTGGAGGCCTGCCTGTTGCGTAAGGTTCGGGCTGGCTCCAGGCAAAAACATAAGTGCTGCCATCTGTGGGAAAATGGTTATGAGAAGTGGCTCCCTCTGGGGAGGAGTAAAATATGAGAATATGCTGTTTCATGCACTCCTGGTGGGAGATTGGTGGTGGAGTTGGCAAAGGGAAATAAGAGAGGAGTTAGATAGTTGTGGGCTCCCATCTGAAATATGAGTGCAAAAAAGTAGGATAGGTGGATAGCTTGGGTGAGTGACATGCGTGTGACAGGCGTTTATAGCTGGCAACTGGGGTGGTCATGTGACCTGAGTTTTAACTCAAATGTTAGTGGGATGGAATGACAAAGTAATAGTCAACTGCGGTTATTCTGGCCTGCAGTCCTACGCTACATGCTTTAGTTGTCAAAGAATATGTCCAAGGCCCCTTTGGCAATAGTTGTCAATTGTGAATAAGCAGAGACAACTATCACAATAGGTATAACAGTAACAGAATGATTGTTTTCTAGGTATTCAAACAAGTTTTAGGCACATTGCTGATATTTCTTCTTCCATGGGTTAATCATACCATTATGATACCATTTTATTTCCCTTTAATCAACCGTAGTAATCAGGCCTTTGAACAGTGGAGTCAACTTGGGTGCAATGCGTGATTAAACAAAGAAAGTCAGTGCTTCAAAGGATTTTCATGATGCGGAAAAAGAGAGATGTTCCTAAAACTACTAGTCCATGAGCCAGACAAAATTTTGGTACCATCTGGGGGCACTAAATAAAACTATGTATTTATGATAGCCCTATGTCTGTGTATACCGATTGGAAACTAATACGATATGAAAGAAAAGTTGCTAAAAGGTCACAATTTTGTTATTAATTCTTCAGATTTGCAGTTATATTTATAATATTTGGCTCACACTGAGAGGCCTCCTTGGAGTCATCATTAAAGAAGTTGAGTAGTCCTACTTGATGAGCATGACATGGCATCAATATGACCGCGCCTACTTCATCAGCTCTCTTACAACATGCCTATTGACCTCATTACTGTTTTTTTGCCTTGAAACTATTGCAATTGATGTAGAAAGTCTCCAAGTGGACAGTTACAGGCACAACCATCTGATGAGTAACCATAAAATCATTAAAGCCTCGAGACACAATTATATTTTCTAAAATGGCAAACTGAAGGCTTGCTTTTGAAATTAGGATAGCCAATTAAATCAATTTTGAACAATGGACGTGAAGCAAACTTTTTGTAAAATAGAGGCATTTTTTCCAGCCTAAACATTTCAAATCAGGTGACTGTGATAACCAAAAACATGTCAACTGAGTGAAACCGAACGTTTCTTTTTGCATAAAATTTGCTATGTATGTATGTATGTAGTTTATTGTCCAAAGGACCAATTAACAAAAAGATACAGTCTTGAAATGACATGAATGAATCATTTTAAAATTACAAATTAGGTGACAGTAAACATAACGTGTATGATAACTTGTGAAAAAAGAATGTTCACATAGACAGGTCGTTAAATAGTTAATACTATACAACACATGAAATGTAGGGTAATACTTCAACTTATACGAGAGTACTAGAATGTCACTGAAAATTTACTATATTTTTAATACAAGTGCAGAGGTTTAGTGTGACACCTCTGTTTATCACTTATAAGTGTTCAACACATCAAAGCAGAAATTAGCCAATTGGTGAACGTCATTGCTCTGCATCAGTTCACACATAGAAGTGACCTTCAGGTCTGGGAATTGAGACCTTAAGTCTTCAGTCAAGGGACAGGTAAGGGCCACATGTGCCTCCGTCTGGATGTCCTCCTCACATGCACAAAGACGCTGTTCTCTTGGGATACGAGACCAGCGACCAGTCTCAATTTTGAGACGATGACTGCTCAAGCGAAATCTTGTCAAAGCTATTCTGTGGTTTTCCTGCACGGGTACAACCTTTTCGCGGTAGATCTGATGAACAGAAAGCTGAGGGTTGATGGACCTGTATGTCACAGCCTTTGTGGTAGTTGCTTCTCTAATGCGGTTCAAGGTGCCATTGTTGTCCTGTAGTAGACCATGTTGTGCTTGAGATTCAAGGTCAATGATGTATTTACCCATGGGGCTCTTTACGGATTTTGCCAGTTCCATTGCTCTGCGTATGGGACTGTGAGCATAGTGAGGGCTCAGCTTAATCTTTTCTAAGAAGTTCATTTGTCTTTGTTTGATTTTCAGCTGAACAGGAAGCACTCCAAGTTCTGCATGAATCAAGTCATTTGGTGTTTGCGTGCGGACACCAAGCAGCTACATTAGATTCATAGAGACAAACACAGAACTTTGCTGGGTTATTAAAAAGAACCATTTATAAAAAATTCAAAATGTATAATAGATGCTTCCCCACAATCAGAAGTTCTTTGGTGCTAAATAAGATAAGATAAGATAAGATAAGATAAGATATACTTTATTACCAATAATTGGAACTTGTTTTGCATAACTCATACAATTGATAGGGCATTTATACAAGACGCATTCATACATTCATTCAATCATAGACATTCATATCACAAATAATCAGTCATTCATATCACAGATAGGTTTTAGTGCTTTAGTCAATTAAGATTCAATAGCTTAATACTTGAGGGAACAAAAGATTTACTGTAGCGCGATGTTCTTGCTTTGATGGACCTGAGACGTCTGCCAGACGGCAGTGGTTGATATTTATCGTGCAAAGGGTGGCTTTCGTCTTTCCTAATCATCTTACATCTTTGTTCAACATCGTTCTTGTATATAAAGCTTGCGATATTGGCTTATAGCAGCAATGATTAACTGGCAATAAGTACCGATGACTGGTTTATTTGGCTACTGCATCAATAATAGGATGTTCAATGTATTTTATACTGTTTTCCATTCATTATCTATCCCATAGACATTTTTGCCCATAATATCAAACAAAATAACAATATTATTACCCTTTTGTCACCGATTAAGATGGTATTGGTGTCTTATTTATTAGGGTACTGTTTCCTTGGCAAAGATTGGCTTCGATTTCTCTACTAGACTATAAGAGATTCAGATTTGGCACAACAACATATTTTGTTTCTTAATTGCCTTCATAAAATATGAGTCTGGTGAAAGCGTTTTGTAAATGAAGTTAAACTTCAATATATATACTTCTGAAAAATGATATACTGATCACATTGTTACCCGACACTGTACATTAATTGCTAGGCAATTCGCAATGAATGCATATCAGGAATCATACTCAGCTGAGTAGGCAGAGGGAATAGGACAAAACAATCAAATAGTCCCATTAATTTAATACAAAAGTACATATGCATTATGTGTGCCTTTGGAGACCCACTGTCAGTGTTTGTGGTTAGCAATGTAAAGCATCTTCCACATAACGTTGTGTTTTTCTGCTACACACACTTGTCATAGGGCAACAAAAGCACAGTATGCAATACACCAGATAAGTATATCCAATGTGTAGTTCCTGTACAGGTCTTGGATAAGCATTATTTATTGACACACTTTCCTTCTTTATGGGGACCGCTGCAGAAGTTACCTCTCGAGGAGTACCCAGTCAATACTTAGGAACTGAATTCTGCTTTACATCTATAGGGAAAACACATCCATCGGACAGAAATATCAGGATAGTCCAGCAGAACTGTCTCACTTGAATATGACAATTTCAGATGCTAATACATGACTCTGGCTGACTCTGTCCTTAAGAATGAAATGACTGACTCATGAATTCTGCTTACCGTTCTCTGCTTTTGAATGCATCTCACAAAACAAAAGTATTCTGTTTAAATCAGGCCATCTGTGATACTGTTTGTCCGACAACTAGTTCCAAATAACTATAAAGATATGCAGAAAAATATTTGTCATGCTTCCCCAAAGCTACCAGCACTTTCAAATTTAACTGTGATTAAAACGCAAAATCTAAAGCTGGCTTGAAAGAGAACCTTTTCGTGGAAAGTACTTCACAAATTTAATTACATTGTTGCAGTTATAACAACAGTAAAACTTGGTTGACGCAATCAAATTGCTTTGGAGAGAGTTTACTGACTTTGTTCGTAATTACAAGAAGGGCCTTACATGTAGTTTTCAGGGAAATTACAGGGGGTAGACTTTGATGACAACCGGCAAGTAATTTACTGTGTTGCTGTAATGAGTTTTAGTAAATGTATTGTCTCTCCTTACGCCAAGTTCTCTCTTTGTCCTGGATTCACTGTAAGATGGTTAAGAGCACTTCAATCTTACTGAGCAATGCTGACTCAGTCGGTAAGACTATAGTTACTTTCTCACTGTACACATGTGATCAATGTGTATCTGATATGAGTAGGGGCTACCGGAACTACCACTCCTGCCCTTTTTAGGGAGGGGGGGGGGTTGAATAATCAAATATATTTATTTATTTAACCTTATTAGAATCTTGTCACACAAATTTAATTTGCTCTGTTTAACTAGCTGCCTCTGTAACCCTTGGTTTCTTCCATCACTCCTCAGTAACACTTTGAAAAATAGCAGACCACCATCAGTTTTGAAAAAAATCAAAAGTACACTGCTCAAGATATAAGGAAAGGGTAGAGCTCTTCGTGAAACAGTTTCAAAACAAACATTGAACTTCGTCTTGTGATCTTACTGGTTTGAAAATGTTCCATGCATTGTTTATGTCAGTTTTCATCTAGTCAGTCTATTCAGCAATATCTTGTCAAGCATAGGCGGCAATACGCAAACTGATTAAGTTAAGGCATGCATATTATAGGAATCCTTGAATAAAGTCAATTACTGGGAAGGCCAGTTTGTGAATTATAAAGAATGGATACTTTGGATAGGATGGTCAATCTGCTGAGAGCTATACTGAGTCATCCCTCATATCTCCTGTTTGTACATAACTCTAAAACATGAAACACCTAAAAAAAAACAAATATTCAATTTCCCCATTGAGACGTTATTACCCTCACTTGAAGTACAATTTTTATTTAAGGGAGTCTATGGGTGCATAGATGGACACAGTAACCAATTTTGTCAAATGGCCTTTGTCCAAATCTTATTTAAGCTGTAAATAACATTTTCTACCACTCAAAGTATTCTTTCAGCTGATCTATCAGTCATGGTAAACTATTTCAATATATCCAGTAACTATATGTAGGAAAAGTCTGCCTTTTCTCACAATTTATCTTTCATCTCTTCTGAAACATGTGTGTCTTCAACAGCATCTCTTGAAGTGAGTTAACGAGTGACTGAGGATACTGTGACAATATCAATTCAGTGATCGCTTTGTCCATGGTGTTGCAACAATGGCTTTTGGAAGTATGGTGGCTAACACATTCCATGATCAATCATAAGCTTTAAGGATTTGTGGTCTAAAAATAGCACCATTCAAGGCAAAGTCATTGTGGCTTGCTATGAAAATTGTCATTCTTCCCATAAATAACATACTCTGAATTTAGTATCATATGTCTGTCTATGTGTGCATGTATGTACATACTACATCTCTAATATGACTATGATCATTATTAGTGATATCATTCACAAAAAGTTGCAAGAAATTGGAAAACTGGTGTATCATGTAATGTACATTATTTTGACTGCAATTTGCAGATCTGTATGAAGTGAAGTTTAAAAAATGGCCGAATACTAGACAGTGTGGTACAAAAAATTATCAGTGCTAAATAATTCCAGGATTATCTTTTATTTTACAAAACATAAGTTATGGTGACAATTCCAAGCTCTCAGTTTCAAAAGAATATTAGAAAGAGACAACCATAGAAATTAATTATCTTTGACAACTAATTCTCAACACTTATGTGACTTTCCTCAAACAGGATATCTTTTTTTTTTCATTTTCAAAACATTTGTGTCTTAAATTTGTTTAGAAATTAAAGTTCAAATTGTCTTGTAATATTAGACAAAATTTACAAGAAAAACAAACAAAACATCATTCATTGCGGAGAAGTTGAATTCACTGTTGGGAGTAAATTAACCTGATAGAGATTAGAAATAGGCAGCAGTATATTAAAATGTTTCCATGTAATTTCTGCCTTTATATGACATTTGATTTATGAACAAAGTTTATATTCATAATGATTCGTTTGGAATACATAGTGTTTGGTCAAAGGGCTAGCTGTAATACCCTATGTGTATGTCAGGCTTTGTAAGCCTACTCATGCAAATGCACTATCAGCCTGTGTTATGTATATGGCTTGGCATCACTATTATTCCTGATCTATGGTTTGGTCTATATTATATTTAGTAGACATAACTCCTTCTGTCATATACAAAATGTGCTTCAAAGAATAACCTTTTTGTCAGAGAGTGGCTATTTGTTACAAAGATGTTTTGTTGTAATACATAAGAGGATTAATCATAAATGTACAAGACATCCTTGTTACTCTAGTCTGGTCAACTTACGCTTATAAAAATATATAATTATTATAGGCCTACTGGCTGGTAAAAAAGGATGCATGCAGAATTAACTTTACTGTCTTGGATTTTGTGGAATCTGCTTTAAAAGTTGCTGTAAGCAACAAATCCTAACAGTTACAATAAGCAACAATTCTTACATGGGTGATTGCTCTAATTTTTTCCTTAGTTTTCTTTCGTCATCATGGAAGGTCAATCACTATTAGCATCACAAACTGTTTTTCCAGCTTCACCTTGAACTGGCCAAACTTTGAATCCAATGTTTGCCTCCCTGATTGTGTGAGAAATGATTGGTGAGAGAAGACAAATATAAGGTAACCCTAGAAAATCGTAAATCTGATGTTTGTTAATTGCAGATCGACAATCCTGGCCTTATGACTTTTCATGTCCGCTTTCATCAGCTTTTAGAGCCATGATCAATATTCATCCTTGTTGGTTAATAGTTTCAGATTCATGCCAATACAAACATTTCCTTCTTTAAAAGGTGACCAGTAACATATATATCATATTATCAATCAAAGAGATAAACACTTGCATTTTCATATTTTTACCGGGAATTTCAAAATTGCACGAGAAAAGAAGTGATTTTTTTAGATCTTGTCATCTTAATACTTGAATATTAGAATTCAAGGTCATGAACACACTCTTCTGTTTTCGCTTTTTATTTAACAAAGAAACTGAGTAAAGCAGAAATTAAAGACAATCAGTTTTGTATAATGACATATATGAAAGTTCTCATCAGATCAACACAACCCGGACTACTGCACTTGGCATCAGCAAGAAACATGATTGTAAAAAGCCGATTCCGAACTTAATTCAAAAACTGAATATAAAAATTTGCATATCAAACTTTCAAATTTAACTGTGATTAAAACGCAAAATCTAAAGCTGGCTTGAAAGAGAACCTTTTTGTGGAAAGTACTTCACAAATTTAATTACATTCTTGCACTTATAACAACAGTAAACCTTGGTTGATGCAATCAAACTGCTGAAGAGAGAGTTTACTAACTTTGTTCGTAATTACAAGAAGGGCCTTACATGTAGTTTTCAGGGAAATTACAGGGGGTAGACTTTGATGACAACCGGCAAGTAATTTACTGTGTTGCTGTAATGAGTTTTAGTAAATGTATTGTCTCTCCTTACGCCAAGTTCTGTCTTTGTCCTGGATTCACTGTAAGATGGTTAAGAGCACTTCAATCTTACTGAGCAATGCTGACTCAGTCGGTAAGACTATAGTTACTTTCTCACTGTACACATGTGATCAATGTGTATCTGATATGAGTAGGGGCTACCGGAACTGCCCCTCCTGCCCTTTTTAGGGAGAAGGGGGGTTGAATAATCAAATATATTCATTTATTTAACCTTATTTAGAATCTTGTCACACAAATTTAATTTGCTCTGTTTAACTAGCTGCCTCTGTAACCCTTGGTTTCCCCCATCACTCCTCAGTAACTCTTTGAAAAATAGCAGACCACCATTAGTTTTGAAAACAATCAAAAGTACACCACTCAAGATATAAGAAAAGGTTAGAGCTTTTCGTGAAACAGTTTCAAAACAAACAGTGAACTTCGTCTTGTGATCCTACTGGTTTGAAAATGTTCCATGCATTGTTTATGTCAGTTTTCATCTAGTCAGTCTATTCAGCAATATCTTGTCAAGCATAGGCGGCAATACGCAAACTGATTAAGTTAAGGCATGCATATTATAGGAATCCTTGAATAAAGTCAATTACTGGGAAGGCCAGTTTGTGAATTATAAAGAATGGATACTTTGGATAGGATGGCCAGTCTGCAGAGAGCTATACTGAGTCATCCCTCATATCTCCAGTTAATACATAACTCTAAAGATGAAACACCTAAAAAAACAACAAATATTCAATTTCCCCCATTGAGACGTTATTACCCTCACTTGAAGTACAATTTTTATTTAAGGGAGTCTACGGGTGCATAGATTGACACAGTAACCAATTTTGTCAAATGCCATTTGTCCAAATCTTATCTAAGCTGTAAATAACATTTTCTACCACTCAAAGTATTCTTTCAGCTGATCTATCAGTCATGGTAAACTATTTCAATATATCCAGTAACTATATGTAGGAAAAGTCTGCCTTTTCTCACAATTTATCTTTCATCTCTTCTGAAACATGTGTGTCTTCAACAGCATCTCTTGAAGTGAGTTAACGAGTGACTGAGGATACTGTGACAATATCAATTCAGTGATCGCTTTGTCCATGGTGTTGCAACAATGGCTTTTGGAAGTATGGTGGCTAACACATTCCATGATCAATCATAAGCTTTAAGGATTTGTGGTCTAAAAATAGCACCATTCAAGGCAAAGTCATTGTGGCTTGCTATGAAAAATTGTCATTCTTCCATAAATAACATACTCTGAATTTAGTATTATATGTCTGTCTATGTGTGCATGTACATCTCTAATATGACTATGATCATTATTAGTGATATCATTCACAAAAAGTTGCAAGAAATTGGAAAACTGGTGTATCATGTAATGTACATTATTTTGACTGCAATTTGCAGATCTGTATGAAGTGAAGTTTAAAAAATGGCCGAATACTAGACAGTGTGGTACAAAAAATTATCAGTGCTAAATAATTCCAGGATTATCTTTTATTTTACAAAACATAAGTTATGGTGACAATTCCAAGCTCTCAGTTTCAAAAGAATATTAGAAAGAGACAACCATAGCGTTCAGAAATTAATTATCTCTGACAACAATTTCTCAACATTTATGTGACTTTCCTCCAACAGGATATTGTTTTTTTTCATTTGTAAAACATTTGTGTCTTAAATTTGTTTAGAAATTAAAGTTCAAATTGTCTTGGAATACTAGACAAAATTTACAAGAAAAACAAAGAAAACATTATTCATTGCGATGAAGTTGAATTCACTTGCAGCTTATTATAATTAAACTATTTCGGAGTGCTGCTCCTCAGTTATGCTGCTTCATCAACCCTGCCTATTTACACCAAGAAAATAAGAAAATTAAATATCATACCCATTGTATCAGCAGGTTGCAAAGAATGTATGTTGTACTGTGATATTTTGATCAAGAGTTTGGCAAGAACATGGATCCATACTCTTCACCTTTGAGGCATGTTTGTCTTGAGTTTCAGTATGGCAAAAGAGTGGATGGCACAAGGGTGAAAGTGGGCTTGACTCTTGTCAAAAGGGCCTACTCATGTGATGAGACTAAGTTGCCGGGTTGAGAGCTTGTCACGTGGGATCACGTGAAGGGTGGAGGTCATGTAACACTTTGAGGATGCCAAGAATGGCCATGCAGGAACCTGGATACCAAGAGTGGCAATGCAGAAAAGAGTTTATGACAAGGTTCAAGATTTGAGTCGGACAATTGTGACATTTTGGTCCAAAATTTTATTTTTGAATTTCGGTCTGAAATATAGCCTATCTTATGTAAAATTTCCCCAGGAATCTGAATCTGAAGTCGGAAATACAAAATATCTCACCATTTTCATTCTACGAATGTTTTTATAACTTGTCAATTGGAACCTAGCATTTTTTGGAATGTCTTTCACTTTCACTGCTTATATCTCAGTAGTACTAATTTTTTGTCAACAAATAAGCCTAACACAGTACCAAAGCACTAAACAACTCCTTATTTTTATCCTGTAACAACCAGGCACATGTCTCAGATGGGCGCCCTGTGCCCTTACACAGTCTGCATGGAAGAAGTGATTTTTGTAACGGCTGTCCAAGCCAGTGTCTCTAAAAAAAAGAATGGAGGTAAGAGAAGACTGCACTAATGATCAGTCACTGTCTAAAGTAATTTTCATGACTTACAAACATTTTTTTAGGTGAATCATGCATATGTTATACTGCCCGTGCATTACCGACTGAGCCATATATATGGCTAAAATCCTTTAAAATTTGGTTGCAAAAAAAAACTCAAGCTAACCTCTGGTCTCCTATTGAACTTTCTAAACATAAATTCGTTGTAGCCAATATATCTGGGCACATCCAGTTCGATTTTGGTGACTTTCCAACTAAAATTGCAAGAGACTGAGTTTTTTTTTGCGACGCGATGTATTTTTTTCAGCTGTTCAAAATTTAGCAGACATAATTTAGTAAATGCATTATTTAGACTCAATAAATATTAGCAGAGAACCACTTTTTGGTACTATTGTGTTCTATATTAAATTTGAAAGATATTGATGTATCATGCAAATTGCTATTGCAAAAAATGACAACACAGTGTGCTATCAAAGTCATCAGCTTTACCTCAATCAGCAAAATTCTCAAAAAAATTGTCACCTGACGTTTAGTCAAATATTCTGTTAGTGTGAGTATACATATAGCTGAAATATCTAAAATTTACATGTAATTAGCAGTAAACAATATAAGGAATTATGTCAAGATGAAATAAATGATATTGAAGTGTTACTTTCCAAGTTATGTGCATGTGACACTGTGCATGTGACACTGTGAAAAACTTTGTCACCCTAAAATGTGCATTTTGCCCAAATACATGACAAAGGGATCATTTCTGATGCCTTTATTGGAAAGTAGACAATTTTTGCCAGTAGGCGAGTTTAAAACCTTATTCAAAAAATTAAAAATGAGCCTTCAGGATTTTTTTCAGTCAAATGTCACAAATTTGTGACTCAAAGCTTGAACCTTGTCTTATGGTGAACTGGTGTGAATTAGGTTTTTTCTTCTAACACTATTGTTTTTCTCTGTTAATGTGGTATTTATGATAAAGTACAGCTCACACATCATACATTTCAGATTTGTTAAGAAATGCATCAATCAAAATCAACACTACAGTAGTTCTACAAATTATATATTATATATCCAGATACATTTTAGAAGTCAGAACCTTCAAATTATGTAAATGGTACTAAATAGGATATACACCTGTCTACCTGGACATGAGAACATTTGACATCCTTGCCAGATGCGATCGGCAAAATAGATGTGATATAGCAACAACATAATTTCCACTAAAACTGACCCACCGTCTTCATTTATATCAACATTTCAAAATTCTGCTAATCTTGCCTCACCCCTTCTTGCAAAATTATTGATCTCAAATTAAGAAGCTCCATCATATTCCTCGAATAATGTTGAACTTACTTAGTACAATTGTTTTAGACCTGATTTCATGGATACCAATGGATTATGTGGCATAGCTATATAACTATGATTATATTGTGTCTTTCTTGTATATGTGCGTAGGGGTGTTGTGCTCGAATCACTGAGCCTTGCACAACCCATTACATCTCAGCCTTGTCCAACCTCTGTCAAGTGGCATGGATTATATCCTTGGTGGTCAAGGAGTGATCCTGATTTGACTATTGATTTTTGCAGCCAAAGTCCTATAATGCCAGTATTCATAGCTGCAAAATGGAACATTTATGGCACCACTGTAGCTAAACAATCAAAAGCAGGCTCCTGGATTCCCCACTAGGAGGAGTGTGGTCTCTTGCGAGACATGACAGACCCACTAGAGTTGATCACAGAGATCGATTCATTTCGAAAAAGTAAGGGGGAGCCCAAAACAGACTGCTTTATTAGCATTTTTTTGTTGTGTACATCATTTAAATTTGATATACAGACAATATTATGATACCACCTTTTATTGCAGCTTCTAGACACCAGAAATGAGCCCCCAAGATAATTTTTATCTGCCACTCTAGTTGCCATTGAGCAGGCCCAGATTATCTCAGCAGGCCCAGACCAACTGAGCATTTGCATTGTCCTATAAGCTGACGGAAAACTAATGTTGCTGGACGATTGCCTGCTTGGTGGTCTTATGCATGTCTGTACCGGAATGCATTGATTGATCGTACAATGTAAATAGGTCTGCAGCAGGCGATCCTCATTTAATGGATATGCTTTTTGCCACAAAAACCTAAAAATTGGAAGATGGATTGTTGAAAAAAGGCCATCAAAACAAGCGATCTGCAAAAAATGATGGATGCAGCAAATAATCTGGCGAATTATCCGTTTTTGTGTGAATGATGGATCCATGTTTATTCCATAAATACAACTCATGATACATTTAATTACAATTTCACTTAATAAAACCCTTTTGACGACCAAGGGCTGCATTTCTTCCATAAAATTCTCGACCTTTGGTGTCACAAACAATTTTTATCAATTGCTCAAGATGCTTGAAAATTTAAAGAATGTGGATACATGTTTGACCCCATGAGGTCAAATTATGCCTGTTGAATTTGAGACTTACTCTGTATCATGTCAATCCCGTAAGCAGATACAAAAGTAACTTATGACAATATTGATTGCAATTAGTTAACACTGATATTGTAATCAAACTATAAGCAGTATATGATATATACTGCATAATTTATACTTGTCTACTATATTACAAGAAAAATGGTTCTGGAAAGACAACCTCAAAAAGAGGCCAAAGGACAAGCCAGCTTCCACAAATTCCATTTACATGGTGACATACTTTGCTCCATACATTCCCTGCTTGTACGCTTCGCAGAATATAACTCTCGCCTTGTTTTCATAGAAATTACCAACTATTGTCCTTGCTCCGTGTTTCTAAAAATAAAATTAAATTCATTATGAAGGACGTTATTAAATAGTTTTAAATTATCAGCATCATTTGAGTACCCAGAAACTGTGCTGTTCAATAGATTGGTAAACTATGTCAGTCAAAAGTGTAACCACTTTGTCATATAGTCATGAACAACCAATCTTGTATAGTTCTTTCTAAATCATTCTACGAATTCCGCCTGTAATGTTCACCCACTTAATCAATTTTTCCGCAAGATGTCGCCACTGCGGAATCCCGCGAGAGAACGCGAGAGCGAGACAGCAACCATTACGCATTGAGCACGCAAACCAACAAGACGTCTTCGAGTGCAGTTTAGCTTTTTGCTGTGGCTTGGGTGTTTGTTCTTCAACGCCATCATGTCTGGAAAGGAACCAGAGGACAAGACGGCCAAGGCTTCGTCCCGTAAGCCTCGGTCCACGTCGACTAGAAAAACGGAACCGTCCGGTTCTGCTTCGTTCCCAGGGACGCCTCTTCAAACGCCTCTAATATCGCTCGGCGACCACGTGTCCCCGCCTCGGCCAAGCCAGTCGGGGGGTTTGTCTGACTCTACAAGGGCTGAATTGGGGGACTTGTTGACCCAACATTTAGATAGTTATTTTGCGGATTATGACTATGATTATGAGTTTCCCCTTGGCCAGGTGGCTGGTCCAGAGTGCCCTTCTGTTGATATAGACCGTGACATCGCTGATGTCTTTGAGGGGAGTGCAACTCCCGCAGAACCGAAGCCTGCCCTCGACGCTGTCGATAAGTGCTTGGCAGAAATTACGGTTGTACCTCGCGGAGGTGCTGCCCTTCCAGAAAAAGTTTCCCAAGTTGTGAACAACTCCTTTCGTCACCGGCTGCCAGACGAAGTCCGTACCAGTAAGTTGAAACTTTTCAAAATTCCTGAGAATTGTCCGGGCCTAGACAAGGTCAAGGTTAACCAGCATATCTGGGATAAAATAAAACCTCAGACGAGGACAATGGACGTCAAGTTACAGGCTGTCCAGAGTAATATTGTGACCGCAGGCGCTGGGGTCAGCATGGTCCTTAAAACTGTTGCCGAAATGGCGCCTGGGTCAGTGACCCTGCCCACGATTGAACAAATTACTCACGATTTGCTGAATGTGGAAGTATTAATTGGGCAGGCGAATGTTGATTTAAATCATCGTAGACGAGAACTCATAAAGCCTGATTTAAATTCATCTTACTCCCCGCTGTGTGCTGCTAGTGCACCTTTTACGGATCTATTATTTGGGGATGATGTAGGGTCCCAAGTCAATGACATATCAGCTGCTAACAGAGTGTGTGACAAACTTTTTCCTCAGGCAGGCCGAGGACGTGGGTTCCGTGGCAGACGAGGTCGTTATCACCCTTATGGCTCCCGTGGACAGTACCGTGGTCGAGGAGGCTATGGCTATGGTGGATATGGCTACAACCCTCGGGCAGGGTTTCAACGCCCCTACGGACGAGGCTCCGGACGAGGCCACCAGTACAGTGCAACCCAGACATCGACTGTAACTAAGAAGTCAGATTCAGATGAGCCTTCTGTAAGTACAGTTCCCTCCCCAGTTGGGGGTCGGCTGTCTAAATTTCTTAGTCAATGGTACAGTGTTACGTCTGACAGGGCTCTTCTGTCGGATATTAAGGGTATAAAATTGGAATTGTGTGGTGATCCCAAGTCAGTCAGGTCTTATCCCAGGATCGAGCGATCTCAGTCTGAAATGCAAATTTTGCAGGAGGAAATTCAGAAACTCCTAGCCAAGCAGGTCATTGAAGAATGTGATTATGACCGGGACCAAGTCCTGTCCAGTGTCTTTTTTATTCAGAAGCCTGATAAAACTTTCCGTACCATTTTCAATATGAAGCGCCTCAATGAGGTTATCAAGTATCGCCATTTTAAGATGGATACACTGGATACTGCGGTCACTTTGTTGAGACCCGCGTGGTATATGGCTAGTATTGATTTGAAAGATGCCTATTATACAGTCCGGGTGGTGCCCGGTGATAGAAAGTATCTCAGATTTGCTGTAAGTGACCAAATTTTCCAATTTCGAGCAATGCCCATGGGGTTGTCTTCGGCACCTCGTATCTTCACCAAGATTGTGAAGCCAGTTTTTGCCACCTTGAGACAGCGAGGCATCATTTGTATGGCGTATATTGATGACCTATTACTGGTAGGGCCTACCGCTGAGAAATGCTCAGCAGCAGTGGCTGATTGTATAGCCTTATTGACTGACTTGGGATTTGTTGTGAATTGTGAAAAATCTCAGTTAACCCCATCTCAAAGATTACGCTATTTGGGGTTTGAACTTGATTCTGTGTCCATGAAGGTGTTCTTACCGCTGGATAAGACCACTAAGGTTATTGAGTTTTGTAAGGCCTTGCGGGCCCAGAAAGTGTGCACAGTCCAACGGTTGTCAGAGTTTATTGGCTTGATTCTGTCGTATACCCATGCCTCGGCGGCGGGAATGTTACATCATAGATCTCTTGAACGACAAAAAATTGCGGCCCTGAAAGAAAATAGGGGTTCCTTTGCTGCATCAGTTCAGTTGTCAGCGGACAGTTTGGCCGACATAGAGTGGTGGCAGATGAATGCTGCCGGCATGTGTAAAGTAATTTCCGTGGGGTCGCCCAGAGGTTGATCTCTTTGCCAGTAGACTGAATCATAAATTGTCAAATTATGTGGCCTGGAAGCCTGATCCAGATGCCAGTCATATTGATGCTTTTACCATGTCATGGGCAGATTCATTTATGTATCTTTTTCCGCCTTTGAGCCTAATCAGCCAGATCCTGGCGAAGATTGCTCAAGATGCGGCCCACGTCGTCCTGATTGCACCTTTTTGGCCTACCGCGGCTTGGTACAGCCACTTACCACATCTCCTACTGGACCCACCAGTTCTGTTGCCTCGAATGAAGCGATTGTTGACGCAGGGACTGCGCCTCCATCCGTTGCACGACCAGCTCCAGCTGCTTGCCTGTCACTTGTCAGGCGATCCCTTGGTCGCCACACCGTTTCAAGTTCTGCCCAACGTTACATCCTCCAATCGTGGAGAAAAGACACTCACAAACAATATCGCTGTTACTTACGCCAGTGGCAAGAGTATTGTCGCCCAAGGGAGATCGATCCCTATCTTCCGGCTCTAGGTGAAGCCTTGGACTTTCTTGTCTCGTTGCTACACAGGGGTGTAGAATACAGTGCAGTTAATGTAGCACGGAGTGCCCTCTCAGCTGTTTTGGGCTTGTATGACAATGTGGTTTTTGGCAAGCACCCGGTTGTAACCCGTTTTATGAAGGGGGTTTTTAATGCACATCCCCCTCAGGCACGGTATTCTTGTTCTTGGGATGTTGGAATTGTATTAACATGGTTACGTACTTTATCACCTGTCAAATATTTATCGCTTAAGAGTTTAACGTTGAAATTGGTTATGTTGTTGGCATTGGTGTCTGCACAGCGTTGCCAGACCCTTCATGCCTTAGATTTGAATTGTTTGTCTAAGGGCAAGGTCTACAGTTTTAATTTTAATGAAACCTTGAAACATTCTAGGCAGGGCCGACCTGCTCCCTCGGTGAGGTTGGAACCTTTTCCGCCAGATCGGCGACTGTGTATCATAACTGTGTTAAAAGAATATATCAAACGCACCTCTTTGTTGCGAGGTTCTGAATCTCGATTGCTTATTTCATATATTAAACCTCATGCTCGTATTACCCGGCCCACAGTAGCTCGGTGGGTTCGGGTTGGTTTGGCGCGGGCAGGGGTGGACTCCAAGGTCTACAAGGCCCACAGCACCCGCATGGCGGGCACCTCCAAAGCCCTTCAGGCCGGTGTTCCTTTGTCCACAATTTTGTCAGTTGCTGGGTGGACCAATTCCGGCACTTTTGCCAAATTTTACCACAGGCCTAGCAAGGCTTTTCAGGCCTCAGTATTGACTTAACTGGGTATGTTATGTAAATGTTTTCACTAATGTGGTTTTTTCAAGCTAAATCAGGGGGGGGGGTCGTCTTTTGCGGCCCCTCAAGGGTTTGACTAATATTGTAAAGTTCCCGTTTGTTGCGGTTGACAGATGCACGACTGCGTCAGTGGGTTGTTGCCCCATTTTAGGGGAATAAAGTTTTGAACTGTTTGTTCCTGTTGAGTTGTCTGTTTTTTGGGTGCTCCTGTGGCACTCTAAATTCTCGCGGGATTCCGCAGTGGCGACATCTTGCGGAAAAATTTATAGATTATTCGGAACTTACCTGGAAGTTGAAGTATAATCGTAATTTTTCCGTCAAGATGATCAGCCACAAGGAATGAAGCGCCCTCCCAGGATCCCACCCTTTTGCTTGATTCGGGTGTACAGGATCTGGGGGTACTAATTTTTGAATTGAATATTATTTTTATTTTTTACAATATTCTCTCTTCCTCTTTCTTGACACACTCGCACTCTAAAGTATGGTTGCTGTCTCGCTCTCGCGTTCTCTCGCTTGATTCCTTGTGGCTGATCATCTTGACGGAAAAATTACGATTATACTTCAACTTCCAGGTAAGTTTCGCATAATCTATAAATTTACATGCAAGGGGATGCACATAGTATTCATAATTGCTTACCACATTTTCAAGTCTTTGTAGAGTTATGGACTTCATGAAAAGTGCCATGACAAAAGCTATCATACTGCTCTTAAATATGCTTATGGTTGCACAAAAGAAAATGAATTACAAAATGATTAGCATTTATGTCCTGTATCGGTAAAGAATCAGCAGGCGTCTGAGATAATTTTACAGGGAACTAGTCAATAACAAGGAAATAAACGCTTTGATCCATAGTTTCACAGTATGACTTATAAAAAGTATTTTCAAGAAAGCTCACATGATCATTGATCATTATGTATGCATATTAAGTGAAGATTGACATTGTTTCTATTCATACATAGGTGGCATTTGTGGTAGCGCCATATTCATGGCAAAGTGAATGTCTCCTGAAATTAAGATAATAGAACTATGTTATTTATTCATTGTAACTGTATATTCATGTCAAATAAATATTTCTGTCTTTCTGTCTGTCTACCATGTGTCACTCATCATTAATTTAGAATAGCCGTGACTGGGCACAGTGGCGTCCCTATTAGGGTGGCCCAAAAAACTAAATTTATGATTTTCTATTTGCACACCCCCTCATTTTAGGAGAAATAGTGAAAAAAACACCCTCTAAAAATTTCAAGGAAATCGGTCAAGTCTTAGTGGTCTCTCAAGGCCCCTGTATTCTTAGCAAAAAGGACAATTTCGACCATTTTCGCCAATACGCGGTTCCTTATAATTTAGTCAATATGTACAATACTGAATTTTTATTGCCATTGTTGGATAGGTCTCAAAAAGAGCTTCAATTTGCATACCAACATTATTGGTCTAAGACCATATCTCAACTTCCATGGCTCTTCAGTTTACAATTTTCATGAATGAAATTGTTGCTGAACGACTGATCCTGATAAAAGAAAGGCTTTTAATTTTTTTCACCAGAAATTGCTGTGATTCTTATTTTCCAAGTTCCAGAATGACCAAATATTAAAAAAAAAAAAATTTTTGACCATGGGAATGCCCAGTTTATGAGTGATGAAATTTTATGTTGAAGTTTGTCGCAAACTCATAAAATAGCAGGGGGGAATTGTAATATTTCAAACTCATATCTTCATCCAAATTTATTACATGGCAACATGATGGGTACCACTTGAAAGACAAAATTCTTATGTTTCACATAGTATAAATCATGTTGTCCTATATTTAACTCTTATAAAGTTAAACCATGAAATGTGACAGCCCCTCTCCGATGTTTTCAGCACTTTAGACAAAATGTAACATTAAAACTTTACAGCTCAAAAGGCGGGTTTCTCCAGTGTAAAAACAACTGTTTAATGTTTTATCTGGTCATCCTGCACTTTTGGCGAATAAGAACATGTTACTTGACAGTGAAATTAAGCAGAAATCTTTTCTTGAACAGGTTTAGTCATTCAGCAACACTTTCGCACAAAAGCTCTGTCAGCTGAAGAGTCCATTGGAGCTAAGATATCGTCCTAGACCATTAATGTTGGTATGCAAATTGAAGCTAATTTTGAGACCTGTCCAACCATGGCAATTAGAATGTTGTACATTACAAACTGACAAAGTTGTGATAAACCGCGTATTGGCGAAAATGGTTGAAATGTTTCTTTTTGGTGAGAATTGAGGGGCCTTGAGAGACCACTTAGACTTGACTGATTTTCATGAAATTTTAACAAGGTGCTTTTTTCACCATTTCTCCTAAAATGAGGGGGTGTGCGATGTGATTTTCAAAAAAAAAAATTTTCCTGTACATTTTTAGGCCACCCTAGTCCCTATGGGGGGGCACGGGGGGCACAGGCCCCCAATATTGGACCTGTGCCCCACCTGGTGCCCCCCATATGGACTTTCCAACTCTGCCTAAAATATACAATTAGTATAGCGGGTGCCCCCCCAGAGAATCGCGTGCCCCTCCCCGGTGCCCCCCCCCGCTCGAGAACCCCCAGTTACGCCACTGACTGGGCAGTGTTGTATTATTGAAACTTAAGCTAAAATAATAAAATTTGAAACATTGAGAGTGAACATCACAGATTTGTGAGACATGTGGTGAATAATTTTATTTTATTCATAATCATGCATAGGCCACCTGTAATTTGCCATTGATAACATATCTGGAAAGTGCCACTAAGGATAAAAGGATATTGTCAAACACCATAGTCTTCTAAGCAAGTGCTTTGATAGAAGAAAAGCGAGATTGCACAAAGTAGATCAGTGAATTCAGTGGGCGTAGTCCTTCCAGAAAAGCTTGGACCAAGGAATCCACTTATGTCAGACAACAAGGTAGCAATTGTCAGTGATTATCAAAGTGACTGCCTCAAGGACTGGAAGATGGACTATCTTCCCAGGCACAACCAGCTAACCAGTACTATTCACTCCACAATAAAACTGCGCTAGGGAGGATACATGTGACAAGCAATGTGTATACTACATTGACTGATGCTACCCTCTTATTCAAGTTCTTGGCATAAAACAAATTGGTGTCTGGCACCTTGCTCAGTGTTAAAGGGGTCCAGCTCATTTTCACATTGTCAAAGCCTCCAGTGCGAGCTGGCACAGCGAGGCTTTGACTCTGTTGATAGTTTTTTCTGTGATATTAGTAACATTCAGATCAGCCATGCCCCAGTGGTTTCAACCAACCAGAAGGCAGCTTTCATATCAATGAGAGAACACACTTGAAATCATTGCAAACATTGCATGAATGTTGAACAATGAAACAAAACATACAAACTGAAAACAAGAAACTGAAATCTGGAAAATACATAAACTGTGAAATGACTGATGAGTACTAAAGTCAAATGCACAAACTGTGAACAATTCAGATGTCAATCATCATCATCCATGCATTTAATTCTGATCTGATTGGTTGTTGGGTTGCTTCTCAAGATAGCTTCATTGGCAGTGACATACTTAGTCCAAGTTGACATTTTCAGAACGCATTTCTGTGAAAAAATTCACTGTCAAGTTGTTAGGGGGCAACCATTAGATCTCGGGGTGGGAGGGGGCAGCAGCAGCAGCCTTGTGCCTGCCTGATCAAACAATAGAATGAAGGGAGGAATGAAGGGAGGAATGAAGGGAGATATGAAGGGAGATATGAAGGGAGATATGAAGGGAGAAATGAAGTGAGGGAATGAAATAAATAATGAAGTGGGGGAACGAAGTGGAGAGGGAAGGAGAAAGCAGAAAGGAAGGGAGGAAAGAGCCAGGGAGTACTGGAGGGGAGGGAGGATTTTTATGACTGCTAAAAAAAAACATTATCTTTCTCAGCTCACATACGTTTTCTTAAGTGCCCCCGGAGGTGTGACTAGGCCTTTATAATCAGAAAGATTAATGTCAAACACAGAGAAACTTAAAATAACAGACAGATTAGCAGACAACAGCTATCAACAGTATGCAAAGTCTGGAATGACATGATCCAGCCAGATATGTAACAGCCCACAGTTATTGCAGCCTACCAGGTCAGAGGCTCACTGGCAGAGCCAGCTCGAAGTGATCCGATGACCACGTGAGAATGGGTCCAGCTAATTATCTCCAAAGTTCAATCCATGTGTAAACAACCCATATATGTATGTTTTAAGCTGTGCCAAGAGTGCTTCTCACCTCGTTATTGTATTACATGTCTGTTTTACAAAGTCCTATATCATTGCATAAATTATCACCCACTTACACACATGCAAAACACATTTTGTTAAGTATGGCAACACATCCACTTTCTAAGGTTTATTTCAGAACTCCTGTTTACTCGATTTAACACTTGATTAAGCTTAACAAAGTTTATTTAAAAATTAAAGAGTTAGAAAAACTTTTAAATCCAGCAGCCTGCAATGTCTGAAATCCAAGTTTTAAGTGCATTGTTTTTTGTTGATGTTGCCAAAGTTTTTTTTCCCATGTGTAATCATGCAATACATTTATTTAAGAGTTCATCTTACATTAAAACAATACGAGTTTAAGACAATCAATGCTTGCAGAAGATTCTTGCTTGTGGAATGTTGGTAGACTTGGAGTAGTCTCATGGCAGCCTCAGTTGTAGAGTGAAGTACATGGGAATGTCACTACGGCTCTAGCTTAATTTGAGATTTCTATTGAATTTACCTCAGTGCAACTGCCCATCATGTGATACTTCATTCGTCAGCATGCATGATCACTAATGTATGAACTCAAACTTTCATTTTGTAATCATGAAACCCTCTGACAGTCTTTGGGAGAAAACACAGTGTCCTGACATTGTCCTGTTGATGTTTATCTTGCATGCTTTTTATCAAGAAAAATGTCATGACAAAAAGATTCTAAAGATAGACAAAGTTTGCTAGTATCCATAATTGTTTTGTGTTCCCTCTCATTGCATTGGTTAGCATTAAGCAGTCATTCAACTTGAGGTGATCAAAATTTTCCCAGAAGACTCACAAACTTTCATTGCATGGATTAGCATGTGGGAATTATAGCAACTGCAGGCTGACACTACATGTAACCCAACTGTTACAAACTCTTAAAATCGCAACAAAGACTTAAACATTTGCATGCAAATACATCAGAAATCCTAATCTGAGTCTGATACTGAAAGTAAAACTTTAATAAATATATTACAATTTACTGTGGAAGCGTCGAAAAATTAAGAATTTCAGAATTTTGGTTAAACAATATTTTTTTCCAAAATTATCTGCAAAGCATTGTTAGTTATAAATAACTTCATTGACGAATGTTTTTCTAGTTTTCAAATAACCAGCTCTTGAGTTTGTGTCATTTGTTTGTCTACAGTAACTTTCATCTTCAACTCTTAAGGTTTTGTCATTTTGGTCTCTCAATAACTTCTCAGGAACTTAAAACTCTGTGGTACAATGTTAAATATCAGTTAGCCTTACGGCCCTGGACCCATCTTTTACTCAAACCAAGGCAACATAAGAGTGATAATGCGGGCTGAATAGATCAACATCTCTACTCTCCAGTTAGAAGGCTTCTGAAGATTTTATGATAACGACCTATTGTACAAGCTGGAAAGAAAAATATAGTACCTATGAAAGAAAGTAGAAGCCTTAGAGATTTGTACCAGAAGTAATGAAAGATAGCCTATTTCTATTTCTTGAATAAATAACACACCATAATCTAAAGAAGATGTCTGGATGCCCACACAGTGGAGCAACTATGCCTCTTGGGTTTTCAATCCACATGAAGATTAATAAATAAATGATAGAATCTGTCTTAGCGTTTGCTCCAGGGGCTTGAAGTTAATCTATTTTAAGTGAAGAAGTTTCTGGCAATCCTTTTAAACCTGACTTCTACACTTGCAATAGTCAATGATAGTTGTCCTCTTAACTAAATTGTAGTTCTAAAGGAATTTTTCATTCTTAGTTGGTGAGTGTGCAATTGAAAAAGCAAATTAAATTAACCTTGTTAAATGCTGAGTGCTGCTATTTGTCAGGGCCTTGTTGAAAAACAGTAGATTTTACTGAATCAAATCACCCTACCTAAATATAAGTATTTTGATGTGTCTTTGACTTGTTCGCTTGAATCTTGGTACAAGGAAATAAATTCGAATGTCATATATTCCCTAAATATTAAGGTTTCTTCTTCCTCATTGTAATATAATTGTCTCAATTAGACATGTTGGCATAATCTAACTTTGTAACTTTTTAAAACATTACCGAACTTGCTTTCTAGAGAGAAGTTTGCAGATAATTTCTTAATCCTGGCCAATTGGTAAAAATCCTTTCTTTAGATTAAAATTTCCCTCAGACAATCTTGTAAATATCAATATTAAACTTCCACCTCTAAATTGCGGACTTGCGGTTGCGGGTCGGTCGCAAAGCTCTCAGATATCAAAACCCTGATTCCTCATATGTTGCTTTTCTAAGGAAATCAGTGGAAGTCTTGCCAATTATTTTCATAAATTGCTCATCAGATATCAAAACTAAATAATTATAATTTATAAATCCTGCTGATACTTGATCATATTGAATCAGTCGATTGCATGTATGGCTCTAACCAGAAGGAAGGTCGAAATTAGAGAACTTAATGTGCTTCACATAGAGACTGAAACTAAAACCAGGAATATATAGTGTACCTGGGATACAACAAATATATTTGTACATTTCTGAGAGTTTGTAATGGTATTCGGAAGGCCATGGCATTGCTGGAAGCATTGTATTTCATGGATAGGATAATATAGCGAAGCATTAGGCCTATTGCCTATGGTCTACTGCAGCAATGAATGGACACCTCAATTTTCCGTTAAGTGTCCCACCAAATGATAGTCCCAGATTTAATTGTCAGTCATGGAACAATTTTTTGGCTCCTCTTCATGGTAAGTTTAATAACTTGCGACTTATTTTAGGTTCTATCACTCTGCATTAAAATTCTTTTTCCTTACTTTTGAAGTCAAATATGCTGTTAATTTATCAACTTCTAGCCGCTGAAGAGACTGTTTTTAGTCTGACCGACTTATTTTTTTCCTGAATGACTTAGCTTGCTTGATATGTGGCATACGTCCTCCCATGCCCATTACGTGTGGGATGTTCCTTACTATGAAGCCTGTCTTCTTGGGTCTCAGATCTGTTGTGTTAGCATGGGGACTTGCTAAAAAGCGGGTAGAAAAAAGCGGGGTAGCGGGAAGCGGGTGGACGCAAAATAAACACAGGGAACAATAGGAAGCACTCAGAACAAACAGAGGGTTATTCTATGGACATTAGAACAACATACCTGTCTACCCACTCCTATTTTACCCCTCTACCTCCACTACTTGCAATCAGCTGGTAGTCAGGCAATTAGCACCTTTTTTTTATACAAGAAGAAAACAATCATAAATATCTTGAAAGTGGATTGCACTTTGATCAATCATAAATGCTGCAACTAACAATTGACAAATGATCTGTCTAAGGCTCTCTTCAATAGCAATTTGCTTTTTTGGGAAAAGGTTCACTTGCCTTTTGAATTATTTAGATTATTTTGACTGCCATTTGTTTCACTTTTATGAACTCAATATACTACAGGCAATATCAATAGGTAATTGATGAACATGTGAATTATATTATAAACTTGTGCTCAGGAATATATTTCACTGATAAAAATTAATAAATGATTATATATTAATAAAATGAAAATCTGTTAATGGTATTCAAGAGCAGGGCCCACTATCTATCTAGGCCTATCTATCTAGATAGTATCTATCTATCTAGATAGTATCTATCTATCTAGATAGTATCTATCTATCTAGATAGTATCTATCTATCTATCTGTCTGTCTATCTCTGTCTATCTATCTATCTATCTATCTATCTATCTATCTATCTATCTATCTATCTGTCTATCTATCTATCTATCTATCTATCTATCTATCTATCTCTCTCTCTCTATCTATCTATCTATCTATCTATCTATCTATCTATCTATCTATCTATCTGTCTATCATACCACTGATTCACTGTGCTGTGGTACATATTGAAAGTGGATGCTATAATCTATAGATAGACTGATATATATCTATCTTTGATAGGAAATTTAATGTCGTTTTTTTCTAAGCATTGATGTTTACAAAAAAAAAGCCAAACAGCCACTAAATTGCCATGATTAAAAAGCGGAGAATCTCAGCATTCTAAAATGGGGTCTGCCATTTCTGCACATCCAATGGTCATGTGACTTTGAGCAATTGATTGTCTGGGCTTCTCAGGTAGCGGAAAATGCAGCAGAAGTAATGTAGCGGGTGAAGCTACTATAAGGGTAGCGGCCACTGTTGTATCAGTGTCTAGACTGTGTTGTATCAGTGCCATCCGCTACCCGCTACCCGCTACTCTCCAGCCCGCTTTTTAGCTATAGTCCCGTTAGCATGTGCGTTTCCAGGCCTCATATAGCCCTTGCAACTTTTTTTGCAATTAACCTGCTATTCTTGAGATATGCTTTCAGTGTCTTTAAGAGCAGCAAGACATGTGAAATAGGTGAAGTAGAAGAATTACACATATTTTGCTGAAAAACACACTGACACCTGCTTCTAAGACTGGGATCTTTCTTTCGTATTCACCAATAATGCCCAGCAATGACATTTTAACAACTCATTCATCCTGAGAGCCTGCATACAAATTGGTTGGAGAGAATCAAACAGGACTTCTAGAACTCAGGACCAGAGGATCAGGCCAACCAACTTTACTTCTAAATATCCTAATATCCTCTATCTCCCTTTTTACAAACAACCTTCGGCCAGTACTCTGCAACTCCATGCCTCTTGCCCTGGTTGCCCATTACTGCATGGTCAGAAAAGCTCCCCCGCAGTCTGCCACAGCATGATTACATCATTGCCCTTCAGCCAATTGGTCACCCCAAGGACTTAATCACCCCAAATCGCCCTCTGCAGTCAAGCACAGCTGATTGGCAAGCCATAAAAGACACTTCTTGACATCATAGCTCACCAGGCCTGATCAATTATGTAATCGCTCATCATCCGAGTTATTCAAAGAGGAAGAATGGGCAAAGGACATGATCCCAGCTCCCAGCTTTATAGAAAACACAGAGGTACAATTTGAACTTTCAATGTCAGATTTGCAGAATATGACGAGATACCATTATTTCCATGAAGTAGGAAACTGAATTAATAATAGCTATACGAGCACCACTCAACAGAGATGATTCCATAAATATGACTGAAAGCAGAACTCACCAGAGAAAACAGCTATTAAGCCTTGCGAAGGGTCCCGACCTTTTTCCAACAGAATGCGTCGAGCAGGTCAAACTTAGCAGGATTAAATGAGGACTCAGCCGGGAAGACCCGGAAAAATCTCTTGTAGGTGCTCTTGTCAGAAAGGGCCGGGCTGGCACTGGAATAGGACAGCTGAAAGTAGAAAGATGGGAGTACATTATCATTTTGGTAGAAGATGTACATCAGAATGAGGCTGGAAGTATATATCAAGAAAAGAGCGCATTAACTAAGACTCAGTATGTGAGATGTTGCTTGTTGCATAAGTAAGAGTGTCATTGCTACAGTCAGTAATTACAATAGAATATGTTCCATGTTGTCATGGTACTATTACGTTGCATCTACTTAATGAATTTCAAAAATTTAAAAACAGGTGAACTCATCTGTCACCAAGGTCTGCTTGGGTTTTACAGGTACCTGCACTGCTCAAATTGTTTAAAAAACATTGTCTGATGTTGTTCAGAGGCACACTTTTGGCCTAAACATACAATAGATCTGTCCTTCCCACAAAAGTGAAAACGTTGACAACTTTGGGGGGGGGGGGGGGTTACCGTCCAATTCACTTGTAGCAATGACTACCACATGGAGGAAAGTTTAGCAGGGATTAAGCAATGCAACAGGGTGAATATAGAAATGTTTAGACCTTTATAACCATGAGGTGTGCTCCTGCAACTGAAATCAAGAAATAAAATGGGTGATGAAATGGCAGATGTGCCTTTCAATTATATAAAGTTACAAGAAGGATAAGAGCGGAAACTAGCCATAGAAGTTGAAATGATAGAAGGAATATTTGAAAGTTTATCATCGCCATGGTGATGGAAAGCATGCATCATATAAATTATTTGGTGAATCAACACTTTGGCTAAGATTGATGTTGCACAACCTTCCAATTCTCCAAATTCAGTTAAACCATTTATCGCAAATGTCTGATTAAAAGAATATGATTGGCATTCTGCTATGCATATACTTTCAGACATAACATGTTAATATATCATATCATGGCACATATCAAATGCTTGGGGTAATTGTATAAGGCAGTATACAATTCCACCATCCCTCTGCTACCAGCCATGAAGTATGGAAGCGGTTAGAGATGGGATTGTGACAAGCTTTATAATTTGGCTGAGTTGAGCCTTGCCCTGGGGCAGTTGGGTCTGCTGTAGTTGAGATAGGACGTGGAAGACAGACTGACACACTCACTTCTTCTGACTCCGGTTTATTCTACAGTTGCAGATTTGGAAGAGAGCTTACTTGTTCCTTTATACATTCAGTGTGCTGCCTCCAGTTCAAACAAGCTGCTTCTCTACAACAATCACCACCTGTATGATTAACAAATCGTCTATCTAATGGAAGACTCAGCCATAGCAAATTTTTCAATTTTCAGCTCTCCTGAAATTCTGGAAACTAAACAAATCAGCAGATAACTTCTGTTTCCCTCCACTGATTTCATTGAGAGTTATATCATTGCATTTGGCTTGGTGTCGTGATCGTGCAGAAACATAAATGAAGTTTAAAAAATGTATAATTTATTTAATAAAGTAATTTTGACTGATTATTCCAGGAAGCTGCAAGACAGCTTCTTCATTATTTTAATTTCCATACTAGGTCAAAGTGGTTTAACTGAAGCCGACTGTGTGAATCTGCCAATATCTAGCGGAAGACTCAGTCAAGAGCTATGTTATGACTGAGTCTTCCACTCGAAAATGGAGGATCTCTCAGCCAAAACATAGCTCTGACTGAGTCTTCCACTAGACTTGTGTAAATTCATAGAGTCGGCTTCAGTAAAACCAATTTAACCTTTTTAGGTTGAACAACAAACAACCTTTTGGATGGAATAATTCAACGGAAGACTCAGTCAAAGCAGGTTTAACTGTTTTTTACCTAATAAGTTCCCATTGTGCAACTCAGATTCTGTTGTGGAAGACTCAGTCTAACCACTGAAACCTAGTTTTACATAAGACTAACCTTTCTATTTTTTTTAATAATGCATAAGCATAAAAGGTTAAACCAGTTTGTATGTAGACATGACTGATAGTCCTCTTACATTGTATCATGGAAGACTAGGCCAAATAAATTGGGTTCTGGAGTTATTTTGCGGAAGACCAGGTCAAATCAATTGAGTTGAGTGAGATGGGCCATGAAGGATGTCAGTTTTCCTTGGAAAAGAGCATTAAAACAGGGTAAAAATGTCCCAAAATACCGAGAGTTTGAAGAAGTGGTGTGTGGTAATAAATAGACCCTTTGGGCGTATTTCTTGTGCCATTCGGTGCTAGAGATCCTCTAGTTTATTTTTCCGAAATATTTCAAAATTCAGTCGAACTGATTTGACTTAGTCTTCCTTGAGATAGACGAAATATTCTCCCTGGTATTTTTTTTATTGTAAGTCATGACATTGTGACATCGTGTTGAGAATACGGAAAAGTAGGGTGGCATGTGACCACTTAACGATCTCTATAAAAACAACAACTGACAAAGTTACAAGAAGTGACCCACAAATGCCTGCGCTGGTTTCTTTTGATAATGATATCCTTTCATGAATGTGCCTTGAGTGAGGTCTTGGCAGAACGCCAACCCTGGTATCAAATTCTTACCGGGTACAAACAGTGGCATAGCAACAATCTGGATGTAATTAGGTCTCACTTCCTTGTTGTTACAGCTCAGAACCATCTGGAAACCTCATACAAACTTTTTGCAGGAAATTTGCCAATTTTGCCATTTTATGTGTCTCCATGGTATAGTGGTTTTCTTACCTGCCTGCCTGTAGAGTCAAACCCCACTCTGGCCATGTCCATAGGTTATCACTCTAATGATTGGAATGATTGCCGTTCAGTATGGTGGGCATCGGTGAGCAGATTTATCTGGAATGGGTGCAATGTAAAATCATATTATATTTTATTATACAACCATTTTAACCTGAAATTAGAGGAGGTTGTTAACCAAAACCTGCACCAATTGGCTACTAAGTGAAGGAAAGTGAGTAACTTCACAATTCTGACAACACTAAAATAAGTACTTTTCGCACACTGGATGCTTTTGGATTTTAACAAAATGTTGCCAAGCAACCTGCAGCCAAAAAATCCTTGAAACATTATAGCTGAAACCATTGGAGCTTACGAGATAAGCAGCATTTCCCTGTAGCCCACTCCGATACACTGAACAATCTCCCAATCTTGTTTATCTGCCATACAATCCGTGTATGAGTATTATCACAAAAGGCGAATCTGCCAGCAAGTAGAAGGGCAAAGGCAGAGACAAAGTTGACATTGAAGATTGAGCAGTTCCTTTGATCATGACAAATGCAGTGCAATGGATCAGGCTATCTGGCTATTCAAAGGGATGTGCCCAGAAGAGGCCATCAGTGACCAGACAACTTGAAACAAGAGCAGTCCATTGCGGGTGTGCGCTTTGAACTATGCAAACTTTCATTGCATGATGGAATGACATACAGTACAACCGTTACTAAGGTACGACTGCCCCAGCAGGAAGGAAGAATCAGCCACAACTTTACCCTTTCACACCTTTTGGCTACCCCTGAATCACTTCCTACCTTCACCTGCTTGAAACTACCTTTTAAACTTACATTAAAATTACGTTTAAACTCCATCACCTACATTATGTTTGATTTATTTGATATTGTACCCCATTGCTAATTGTAATTACATTGGTAGCTGTCTTTATAGAGTTCTTAATATTGGCTAAGGTTGTTGTGGGGAGTAAAAATGTAGTTGTAAGGAGATTTGGGGTTGGGAGGAGAAAGGAGGGCAGAATATGTAGACAGACGACTTCTGACAGAAAATGCTCTTAATTTATATTTGGTTGTACTGTAGCATGAAACAGAGGGACCTTGTGTAAGACCTTTTAATAAGATCACTTGGCTTATGTGACTGCCGTCCTCCTGCATTTACATCGTAGTCATGTTGGTGCATTTTGCCACCCTAGGAGAGACTGTTTCATGATTGTAGAAGGCTTGATCTTGTAAAACAAAGACCATTGTGCCTACAATGAATGCCTTGCTGCCAATTTGTGCAGTTTGATTTTGAAATGTTTAGCATTACTGCTTTGCAATAATGGGTTGAAATCCTGCTCCAGTAGCTCACTGCCTTGAGGGCAATGAGCCTGTTTGAAAATCAGTGCGAGTACCTCTTGTTGTTGTTTTTGTTTGGTGCCGATGTTTTTTTTTCACATATCTCTTCTGATCTACATTGTTGTGTTTTTATGAAATTCTGCAGATAAGGCCACATATGTTCTCTTTTAAGATTTGTTGACTTGATGTTCTCAGAAGTAACCTTAGGACTTCGCTGCTATCTTCATCTTACAGAGATTCACCTCAAAAGAAATGGTACAAAATGTTAGAACAAACAAAAGAAGTGTGTAAGTTCAAAGTTGTACATCCAAGCTTGTGGAAGTAAATCCTTAGATGAAACTGAGTCATTGCGTGTGCGTTTATGCAGTTGGCCAAGAAATACTATACAACTAAAATGTCATAAAATGGAATGACAAAGTAACAGTCAACTGTGGTTATTCTGACCTAAAGTCCTACCCTTTATGCTTTAGTTGTCAAAGAATATCTCCAAGGCCCCATCGCAACAGTTGCTAATTGTTAATAAGCCGCTATTACTATCAGAAACAGAATAATTGTTTTCTAGCTATTCAAACTATTTAGCAGATAACAGATAGCAGATATTTATTCGTCATGTATACAGATATCTGCAACATGAAATTTTTTTTAGCCGACAAAACTTAAATTTAGAATGTTGATTGCCCTTGGGGCAAAGCTTTTCTTGAATCGCTCAGTGCGACAGCGGGGTACTCTCAGTCTCCTGCCACTAGGCATCAATTCAAAAATGTCATGTAGTGGGTGTAACCCGTCCTTAAAAATGTTATTGGCAATCTTAAGCATTGCCTCCTCATAGATAATGTCATTAGATTTCAGGCAACCCCTGTTTTTAACGATCCTTGAGCAAATCTTAAAAGGCCTGTCCATATCGGATCTCAGTTGTTTTGTGACAAGGCCATAAAATGTTACAGAGGCATACATGACCACAGTGGGAACAACAGCATTGTAAAACATAGCAATAATTTCACTCTTAACCTCTAACTTAGCCATCTTCCTAACAAAATATCAGTCATGCTAGTGATTTCTTCTTCTGTGGGTTAACCATACCATTATGACATCATTTTATTTCCCTTTAGTCAACCACAATAATCAGGCCTGTGAACAGTGGAGTCGACTTGGGTGTAATGCGTGATCAAACAAAGAAAGTCAATGCTTCACAAGATTTTCATGATGCGGAGAAAGAAAGATGTTCCTGAAGCTGCTGGACTGGAAACTAATACGACGTGAAAGAAAAGTTGCTAACAGATCACAATTTTTGTTATGGAGAGTTGTAATAGCACATTAATCTGCATGCAGCTTTAACTGAGTTGGTCCAGATTCCGTTAATCTGAATTTCCTGCATATACATTAATATTTTTTCATTAACCTAAATTATTGATCAGCAAATTTAGCCCGTTTTGAACGACATAACGTTCAAGTTCCGGTTACAAACTTTTGACCAAACCACTTTTTTGCAAAAAATGTACTCAAACATTAAGAATTTTGCCCATTAAGCCAGTGGGTTAAGAGAATCAATGTTATGATTCATGAGGGACCCACTTGCGTAGGTTTGTCACTTCAATCTGACGGAGAATCAGGCAGTCCAAGAATGATAGATAGATAGATAGATAGGGATACAGTCGATACACTGTAGCATGTGACATCACTTAGAACCATTGTGGTAACACCTCATATATTGTACTTCTCCGGCTGTTTACGAAATAGTCAGGGATTCATAGTTTCTACAATAATACTTAACAAATGTGAACCTCTCGAAGAAGCAATATGAAAAATAGAGCATGTTGTGCTTTACAGTTTATGCAGTACACAAAGTGCATAGCCAATAACCTATTCCAGCAATGGTTCGGATGAGGCATAATTATCAGCTCTGAACAATGCAGCAAATATGTTCAACTTCCATATCATCGCACAATCAAATTTTCGGACTGTAAAAGGTACACATCACAAACAAACTAGCATGTCAGCAAGGAATTGAGAGAGACATATTTGACAGGAAAGAGCAACATGTGGAGATTGAGTGCCTCTGAGTGGAGATGGTTGTCATGGCAGGCTGCTGCTACAGGATTGCCAGAAAATAATGCAGGCCTCAAGCAACAAAATGGCATGCCACTATTCCAGGGTGGAAGAGGCAGGATGGCTTAATCTAATTTTCAATATATTGCATTTTTTAACTATCACATGAAGTCAGTATGTTCAAGGGTAAATTTGAGTATTGCTAATGGTTCTGCTTACATTATCTGCATGTCATTTGGCTTCACTGTTGTACAAATGAGCAGAGAAAGCTGGACAGGAGTATGTGGACCACAAACTTTTTTTGTAACCTTTACACCTGGGAGAAACTGTCATAAACAGATCATAACCTTGCACCAGTTTCTCTTGGTTGCATTCATTCATATTAAACTGCTTGCTCGAGACCCAGTGCTGTTAAAGTTTTTGTTTAAAAACATCCATTGAAATTACACTTTCGTTATAGCACTTTGGAAAAGTTATAAATATAGTTACAAAAAGAGACGGAACTGCGATTATTGCCATATAGCAAAGCTTCTGGTATCGAGCAGGACATTTTTATAGTTTGCATGCACTGAAGGCTCGAGGGTAGTCCAGCAACAAGCATCTGTGAACTACGTCATAGGCAATTGAGGGCCAACAGGATTTGTGACAGAACACTTTTCCTGCATTACCCTGTCTGCTACTGGGGCTTATCTGTGCAAATAATGCTCAAGGGTTGTGGGCTGCTTCTCTTCTTGCATAGAGGTTAACCATACTATTCAATAAATAATACACGCCGGCAATTGCCACTTTCCAAATATGCTATGCGTGTGTTAAAAGTATTTGTTGTGATATAATTCGTTCTTGTGAAAGGTACTAGTTTATAACATGTTGGATTGACAAATTGGGGTTTTATTTCTAATTGGTATATATTAGGGACTAGGGAAGGAGGCACCTACCTTAAAAAGTGTTCAGCAGTTGGATATTGTCATAATATTGACAAAAATATTATTGAATGCCCAAAAAACTTTTGCCATCATTTTCATTTTAACAAGTCTGAAACTGAATAAACTGAATCATCTAACGAATAGCTGCTTCTAGAAGTTCAAAATTGTCTTGGATTAGGCTCAAAGGATATTTCTGAAAACTCAGCGTTATACTCATTTCTTCCAAAATATGACAGATACTACAATATTCAGGGACTTTGTGATGATATCGAATCAATTGACGAGTGATAATTACTATGTCTTGGACTATATCTAAATTTTGATGAGAAATTGACAACAATGACAACTTGGAGGCACTGTTGCCCAGGGCTTTAGAGTCGGAGTCGGAGTCGCGGAGTCGTAGGTTTTTGGGCGGAGTCAGAATCGGAGTCGAACTTATATTCTCAGGTGGAGTCTGAGTCGGAGTCTGACTCCTCAAAATAATTAATATAATTTACAAAAACACAGTTGTAAAAATGTGAAATGAATCCCATATTTTACATAAAACTTCCTAAGCAAGTATTCACGTACAAAATCCTATGAAAGCTTTGTAGAATGACATTTTCTTCTCTGTTAACCATATAATATTTATGTGCAATAATGCCGATAAGCGGCGTCGGCAGTCGGAGTCGTAATTCAGGAGACCCAAGGAGTGTGAGTCGGAGTCGACTTTCAGAAAGCCAAAGGAGTCGGGAGTCGGAGTCAGTTCACTTATCACCCGACTCCAAAGCCCTACTGTTGCCTTTTGTGGATAATGTGCTCGCTTCCTAGTTTAGATGTTGCAGGTTTGAATCTTAGCTATGGCATCGAGGAACTTAGTACAACTGTAAATTTTTTATAACTATTGGCATCATTCCTCTCAGGTGCAAATAGTACTCGGAAACAGTCAGTGATGACCATTTTAGAGTGACTCAGCATTGTTGCATTGAATACAGCTGTCTGGCTTCAGGGTGTTGAGAATATTTATCTCATGCTTGAACAAGGCTGCAAATATTGTAATTGTATCTATAGTCAATTGTATAGCTAATATGGACTTTGTAATAATAAGTATACGTACATGTGGGTTCTGGACTCTTACATAATAGATATTTAGATGGATCATTTACAACTAATGTAGGAGCACACAATTGTTTATGCCAAAATAATGTAAATGTTGCCAATGACTCGCCTTCCAATGTTAAATGCTTGTGGTACATCATAAACCCTGGTTCAGCATAAGCCATAACATGACGAAATATGAAAAGTATGGTACCTTTATAACAACAGTGCAGTGAAAACAACTCCAATTCAAATTTGCTACTTTCAAATTGACAATGTGAGGCGAGGGAGTTTCCACTCTCCAGCCTCATCAAAACATAGCAGAAAACTTTACATGCAATAAATTCCAGTGATGAGAGGACTGGGCAGTGGCTTGGCTTACTGGAGAACAACCAGCTCCAACTACCATCAGCTTGGTAGGAGGACAATAAAGCTGCTCGAATAAGGCATTGATGCCCACCCCAGCGTCACACTGCAAAGAGAAAAATTTAGAATGGTAGGTTTCACATTAAAAAATTACTTTTTCAGATCTGCAGTTTATTTATGATATTCGGCTCACACTGAGTGCCCCTCATGAAGTCATCATTGAAGAAGTCGAGTAGTCCTACTTAACAAGCATGACATGGCATTGATATGACCTTACTGAGCCCACTTCATCAGCTCCCTTGCTCTCTTGCAAAGCCAGCATTTCTTTTTGCATTAAAATTAATATAGTAGATTAATAATGACAAACACAAAACTATGTGATTGCTATGAACCATTTATAAAAATTTCAAAATTTATAACTGACGCCTCACAATCAAGAGTTCTTTGGTGCAACAGTTTGTTATATTGGCTTGTAGCAGCAATGATTAACTGGCAATAAGTACCGATGTTTGGTTTATTGGGCTACTGCATCAATAATAGGATGTTCAATGTATTTTATACTCTTTTCCATGCATTATCTATCCCATAGACATTTCTGCCCATAATATCAAACAAAATAACAATATTATTACCCTTTTGTCACCGATTAAGATGGTATTGGTGTTTTATTTAATAGGGTACTGTTTCCATGGCAAACATTGGCTTCGATTTCTGTACTGGCCTACAACAGATGCAGATTTGGCACAACAACAAATTTTGTTTCTTAATTGCCTTCATAAAATATGAGTCCGGTGAAAGCACTTTGTAAATGAAATTTAACTTCAATATATACTTCTGAAAAATGATATACTGATCATATTGTTACCCGACACTGTACATTAATTGTTAGGCAATTCGCAATGAATGCATATCAGGAATCATATTCAGCTGAGTAGGTAGAGGGAATAGGACAAAACAATCAAATAGTCCCATTAATATAATGCAAAAGTACATATGCCTTATGTGTGCCTTTGGAGACCCACTGTCAGTGTTTGTGGTTAGCAATGTAAAGCATCTTCCACATAATGTTGTGTTTTTCTGCTACACACACTTGTCATAGGGCAACTAAAGCACAGTATGCAATACACCAGATAAGTATATCCAATGTGTAGTTCCTGTACAGTTCTTGGATAAGCATTATATATTGACACACTTTCCTTCTTTATGGGGACCGCTGCAGAGGTTACCTCTCGAGGAGTACCCAGTCAATACTTAGGAACTGAATTCTGCTTTATATCTATAGGGAAAACACACCCATCGTACAGAAATATCAGGATAGTCCAGCAGAACTGTCTCACCTGAATGTGACAATGTCAGATGCTAATACATGACACTGGCTGACTCTGTTCTTAAAAATGAAATGACTGACTCATGAATTCTGCTTGCCGTTCTCGGCTTTTGAATGCATCTCACAAAACAAAAGTATCTTGTCTAAATCAGGCCATCTCTGATACTGTTTGTCCGACAACTAGTTCCAAATAACTATAAAGATATGCAGAAAAATATTTCTCATGCTTCCCCAAAGCTACCAGCACTTTCAAATTTAACTGTGATTAAAACGCAAAATCTAAATCTGGCTTGAAACTGCAGGGCTTTGGAGTCGCAGTCGGAGTCGGGAGTCGGAGTCGTGGAGTCGGAGGTTTTTGGGTGGAGTCGGAGTCGGAGTCGAACTTTGACTTTCAGGTGGAGTCGGAGTCGGAGTCGGAGTCAAAAATTAAATTGGTGACTCCTGACTCCTACAAATAATTAATATAATTTCTTTTACAAAAATTTAAAACATTTCACAAATTTCATTCGAAGTTTTTTAAAGAAGTATTCATGTACAAAAACCAAAGAAAACTTTGTAGAACTACTTTTTCTCCCTTGTTTACCATTTAGTATTTATGTGCAATAATGGTGATAAGAGGAGTCGGGAGTCGGAGTTGGAGTCGTGATTCTGGAGGCCTAAGGAGTCGGTGTCGGAGTCGCTTTTCAGAAAGCCAAAGGAGTCGGGAGTCGGAGTCGGTTCCCTTGACACCCGACTCCAAAGCCCTGCTTGAAAGAGAACCTTTTTGTGGTAAGTACTTCACAAATTTAATTACATTCTTGCACTTATAACAACAGTAAAACTTGGTTGATGCAATCGAATTGCTTTGGAGAGAGTTTACTGACTTTGTTCGTAATTACAAGAAGGGCCTTACATGTAGTTTTCAGGGAAATTACAGGGGGTAGACTTTGATGACAACCGGCAAGTAATTTACTGTGTTGCTGTAATGAGTTTTAGTAAATGTATTGTCTCTCCTTACGCCAAGTTCTCTCTTTGTCCTGGATTCACTGTAAGATGGTTAAGAGCACTTCAATCTTACTGAGCAATGCTGACTCAGTCCGTAAGACTATAGTTACTTTCTCACCGTACACATGTGATCAATGTGTATCTGATATGAGTAGGGGCTACCGGAACTGCCCCTCCTGCCCTTTTTAGGGGGGGGGGGGTTGAATAATCAAATATATTCATTTATTTAACCTTATTTAGAATCTTGTCACACAAATTTAATTTGCTCTGTTTAACTAGCTGCCTCTGTAACCCTTGGTTTCTTCCATCACTCCTCAGTAACACAAGTTTTGAAAAATAGCAGACCACCATTAGTTTTGAAAACAATCAAAAGTACACCGCTCAAGAGATAAGAAAAGGTTAGAGGTTTTTGTGAAACAGTTTCAAAACAAACATTGAACATCGTCTTGTAATCTTACTGGTTTGAAAATGTTCCATGCATTGTTTATGTCAGTTTTCATCTAGTCAGTCTATTCAGCAATATCTTGTCATGCATAGGTGGCAATACGCAAACTGATTAAGTTAAGGCATGCATATTATAGGAATCCTTGAATAAAGTCAATTACTGGGAAGGCCAGTTTGTGAATTATAAAGAATGGATACTTTGGATAGGATGGCCAGTCTGCAGAGAGCTATACTGAGTCATCCCTCATATCTCCAGTTAATACATAACTCTAAAGATGAAACACCTAAAAAAACAAATATTCAATTTCCCCCATTGAGACGTTATTACCCTCACTTGAAGTACAATTTTTATTTAAGGGAGTCTATGGGTGCATAGATGGACACAGTAACCAATTTTGTCAAATGGCATTTGTCCAAATCTTATCTAAGCTGTAAATAACATTTTCTACCACTCAAAGTATTCTTTCAGCTGATCTATCAGTCATGGTAAACTATTTCAATATATCCAGTAACTATATGTAGGAAAAGTCTGCCTTTTCTCACAATCTATCTTTCATCTCTTCTGAAACATGTGTGTCTTCAACAGCATCTCTTGAAGTGAGTTAACGAGTGACTGAGGATACTGTGACAATATCAATTCAGTGATCGCTTTGTCCATGGTGTTGCAACAATGGCTTTTGGAAGTATGGTGGCTAACACATTCCATGATCAATCATAAGCTTTAAGGATTTGTGGTCTAAAAATAGCACCATTCAAGGCAAAGTCATTGTGGCTTGCTATGAAAAATTGTCATTCTTCCCATTAATAACATACTCTGAATTTAGTATTATATGTCTGTCTATGTGTGCATGTACATCTCTAATATGACTATGATCATTATTAGTGATATCATTCACAAAAAGTTGCAAGAAATTGGAAAACTGGTGTATCATGTAATGTACATTATTTTGACTGCAATTTGCAGATCTGTATGAAGTGAAGTTTAAAAAATGGCCGAATACTAGACAGTGTGGTACAAAAAATTATCAGTGCTAAATAATTCCAGGATTATCTTTTATTTTACAAAACATAAGTTATGGTGACAATTCCAAGCTCTCAGTTTCAAAAGAATATTAGAAAGAGACAACCATAGCGTTCAGAAATTAATTATCTTTGACAACAATTTCTCAACACTTATGTGACTTTCCTCAAACAGGATATCTTTTTTTTTTCATTTTCAAAACATTTGTGTCTTAAATTTGTTTAGAAATTAAAGTTCAAATTGTCTTGGAATACAAGACAAAATTTACAAGAAAAGCAAAGAGAACATCATTCATTGCGGAGAAGTTGAATTCACTGTTGGGAGTAAATTAACCTGATAGAGATTAGAAATAGGCAGCAGTATATTAAAATGTTTCCATGTAATTTCTGCCTTTATATGACATTTGATTTATGAACAAAGTTTATATTCATAATGACTCTTTGGGAATACATAGTGTTTGGTCAAAAGGCTAGCTGTAATACCCTATGTATATGTCAGGCTTTGTAAGCCTACTCATGCAAATGCACTATCAGCCTGTATTATGTTTCTGGCTTGGCATCACTATTATTCCTGATCTATGGTTTGGTCTATATTATATTTAGTAGACATAACTCCTTCTGTCATATACAAAATGTGCTTCAAAGAATAACCTTTTTGTCAGAGAGTGGCTATTTGTTACAAAGATGTTTTGTTGTAATACATAAGAGGATTAATCATAAATGTACAAGACATCCTTGTTACTCTAGTCTGGTCAACTTACGCTTATAAAAATATATAATTATTATAGGCCTACTGGCTGGTAAAAAAGGATGCATGCAGAATTAACTTTACTGTCTTGGATTTTGTGGAATCTGCTTTAAAAGTTGCTGTAAGCAACAATTCCTAACAGTTACAATAAGCAACAATTCTTACATGGGTGATTGCTTTAATTTTTTCCTTAGTTTTATTTCGTCATCATGGAAGGTCAATCACTATTAGCATCACAAACTGTTTTTCCAGCTTCACCTTGAACTGGCCAAACTTTGAATCCAATGTTTGCCTCCCTGATTGTGTGAGAAATGATTGGTGAGAGAAGACAAATATAAGGTAACCCTAGAAAATCGTAAATCTGATGTTTGTTAATTGCAGATCGACAATCCTGGCCTTATGACTTTTCATGTCGGCTTTCATCAGCTTTTAGAGCCATGATCAATATTCATCCTTGTTGGTTAATAGTTTCAGATTCATGCCAATACAAACATTTCCTTCTTTAAAAGGTGACCAGTAACATATATATCATATTATCAATCAAAGAGATAAACACTTGCATTTTCATATTTTTACCGGGAATTTCAAAATTGCTCGAGAAAAGAAGTGATTTTTTTAGATCTTGTCATCTTAATACTTGAATATTAGAATTCAAGGTCATGAACACACTCTTCTGTTTTCGCTTTTTATTTAACAAAGAAACTGAGTAAAGCAGAAATTAAAGACAATCAGTTTTGTATAATGACATATATGAAAGTTCTCATCAGATCAACACAACCCGGACTACTGCACTTGGCATCAGCAAGAAACATGATTGTAAAAAGCCGATTCCGAACTTAATTCAAAAACTGAATATAAAAATTTGCATATCAAACTTTCAAATTTAACTGTGATTAAAACGCAACATCTGAAGCTGGCTTGAAAGAGCAATTTTTAGTAGAAAGTACTTCACAAATTTAATGACATTCTTGCACTTATAACAACAGTAAAACTTGGTTGATGCAATCAAATTGCTTTGGAGAGAGTTTACTGACTTTGTTCGTAATTACAAGAAGGGCCTTACATGTAGTTTTCAGGGAAATTACAGGGGGTAGACTTTGATGACAACCGGCAAGTAATTTACTGTGTTGCTGTAATGAGTTTTAGTAAATGTATTGTCTCTCCTTACGCCAAGTTCTCTCTTTGTCCTGGATTCACTGTAAGATGGTTAAGAGCACTTCAATCTTACTGAGCAATGCTGACTCAGTCCGTAAGACTATAGTTACTTTCTCACCGTACACATGTGATCAATGTGTATCTGATATGAGTAGGGGCTACCGGAACTGCCCCTCCTGCCCTTTTTAGGGGGGGGGGGGGTTGAATAATCAAATATATTTATTTATTTAACCTTATTTAGAATCTTGTCACACAAATTTAATTTGCTCTGTTTAACTAGCTGCCTCTGTAACCCTTGGTTTCTTCCATCACTGCTCAGTTACAATTTGAAAAAAAAATAGCAGACCACCATTAGTTTTGAAAACAATCAAAAGTACACCGCTCAAGATATAAGAAAAGGTTAGAGGTTTTCGTGAAACAGTTTCAAAACAAACATTGAACTTCGTCTTGTGATCTTACTGGTTTGAAAATGTTCCATGCATTGTTTATGTCAGCTTTCATCTAGTTAGTTTATTCAGCAATATCTTGTCAAGCATAGGTGGCAATACGCAAACTGATTAAGTTAAGGCATGCATATTATAGGAATCCTAGAATACAGTCAATGACAGGGAAGGTCAGTTTGTGAATTATAAAGAATGGATACTTTGGATAGGATGGCCAGTCTGCAGAGAGCTATACTGAGTCATCCGTCATATCTCCAGTTAATACATACAGTACAAATTTCTGAAAAAGTTCAGCTAGAGACAGACTGAGCCAGAAAATGCTAACCCAAGCTAAACCGAGACAAAACCATCTACTCTGAGCCGAATGGAGCCCTGGCAAGCCAAAAGTGAGACACAGTGAGCCATAAATACTACTCCAGCCTGAACTCCCCTCTATTGACAATGCAAGGAACTAAACAACTGGCATCACTTGCACTTTGTTTAGAATAGTATTATGATATTGTAGATTGCATTGATTCCTCAGAAAGAAAAGACTCAAAATATCAAAATGATAGCTAGCTCAGGAATCACACTTTCAAAACCAGGCATAATGGCAATAAAACATGTGATTAATGTTGATATTTGAGTTGTAAAGAAAATATTATATTATTATGCAATCACTAAAGAGTTTTCATAACTGTTAATTATGTTTTGAAAAATAAATGTATAAAATATGCCAATTGACAGATAAAATGCATAAAATTCCAATAATTGCAATTGGCGAAAGGTAATAAGGGAGTCCTAATTAGTGCTGTCAGTCTAATTTCATTTCATCCCAATTCTTATTAATTATATTTCAGTTGGATAATTTAATGACACCTTATAACAAAACCTGATTTGCTTTTATTTATTTATAATATTAATTTTGATATTTACATAATATGTTACACAACTATAAGTTTGTCAATAAAATGATTTGATGAAATGAAAATCGCATGTTTTAGGTTATTGAATGAGAAAATGAATGAAAAAATGTTAATTTTTATTATTTTTTTTTATAGTTTCTTCATTGAAATCAAGATTATTTGCATTCCCATTTTATGGATGCTCCCTTTAACTGCTTGAACACAGCAAGAATTTAGCATCATATAATGCAATTCAGTTATCTACTAAATCCTTTAATAATCAACCTTCATCACATGATAGTTAATAATGTAACCATTTAAGTCAGTCTGTAGTCTTTTTGGGAGAATCCCCTTCTTCTCCACTGGGGCATGTTGTTTCAAGAACAATAGAGCTCTTGACACCTCAGTGGTCACAATTAACAGGTAAAAAGCCCTCAACATTGCTCAATAAATAGATAGATTAGATAGATAGATTAGATAGATTTTTATTTTGCCTCCAAAAGGAGAGTACATAAAACATGTATAACAAGTGAAAATAGCACAGTCTAAAATCGGGTAAAATACTGAACAGGTTTCAAGTTTAAAATGAACTTAATAAATTGTTAACATTTGTAACGTTAAAAGAGGTTTGAAGTAAGTATTTTATGCTATCTGCGATACCACATGGCGGTCTACTTTTTATAACATTTTTACATTTTTGCTGGTAATTATCATCACATAGATATTGTGCTAATGAAATTTTGTATTTTTTGCAAGTTGTAAGAACATCACTGACTAGATTTCTGTGACTTGAAAGATTGCCGCTAAGGGCACATGACAATAAATATTGATAAAATAAACTACAACGTGATGTGGACAACAACATAGACCTTAACAGAGACAACTTCTTGATCTCAACAGACACAGATATACGATCAATACCTAACGCTTGTAAAAGTGGAGAAATTTTACATGATCCTCTAAGTCCTAATGCTGATTTTAAAAATTTAGCCTGAGCAGATTCGATAGTTTTAAAAGCAGTTTTATCCTGATAAATACACTCCATACCATATAATAGAACAGGCCTAACTGCAACTGACATTATATGTGATATGGTACTAGGACTGCAGCCACCAACACAGATTCCTGCTCCCTGCAGGGAGTAAAAGGCTCTTCGTGCAGAACGGATCCGGGCTTCTGTGTGACTTCTGTTATTATTGCACAGGATCACGCCTAGATGCTTGACTTCTTCAGATTCAGCCAGCTGGATGTTCTCCAGGTACCATTCTCGTTTAGACAGTGGGCTCTTCCCAAATGTGGTACAGGTGGTTTTCGCAGGGTTAAAACTTAGACCGTGTTGGATAATGTACTTGTTGGCATTATCTATCAGTCTCTGCAGACCAGACATGGTTAGACTACAAAGAAGGATATCATCTGCAAAGCAGCAAATGTTATAGGTGGCTGACCCAATACGAATTCCACAACTCATGTCTGCGAGATCCTTCACCATGTCTTGGTACAGGAGATTAAAAATGAAAGGTGATGACAAGCCTCCTTGCCTGGTGCCCTTTCTGATGTCAATATGATGGCTGATGTTGTTGCCCCACTTGATCGTCACAGTCAGTCGGCTATACCAGTAGATCAGGATTCTCCAATACAGTGTAGGGACAATACCAATCGCTTTGGAGAACATGATGCTGTGCGGAATGCCGTCAAAGGCTCCTTCTGCATCGAGAGCGCACACATAAACTGCTGAGCCATTGCTGATACAAAAGTCCAGGACATCACTTGTTAAGGCAGCAGCCATAGATGTGCTCCTATTGCTGACAAATCCAAATTGCAGGTCATGGAACTCATGTTCGCCACAGACTTGGAGTATGTGAATCTCCAGGAGTTTCGAGAAAGTTGTGGAGATGACAATCGGCCGGTAGTTTTTCGCCACAGATGGATCCAGATTGGGCTTCTTTAGGAGGGGTATTAACAGTCCTTTAGTGAAGGAATCTCCAACAATGCCAAAACGGACACACAGGGTAAGCAGATGAATAAAGGTGAATTTCAATTAATTTGAATGAAAAAATGGGAGCCATAGCCAATGTATGAAAAAAAAGTTTCTAATACTTAATTTCTTCATTGAAATCAAATTAATCTAAATTTGCATTCCTATTTTATTGATATCGCCGTTAATTGATAAAACAGAGTATCAAATATGCAATTTAGCTATCTACTCAAATTGTCTTTTATTGACCTTTAACCGAAGTTACTGATGTGACTATTAAGTCATTCTGTGGTCTTGTTTGGAGAATCCCCTTCTCCACTGGGGCATGTTGTTCCAAGAACAATGGAGTTCTTCACAACTCAGTGGCCAAAATTGACAGGTGAAAGCCCCCACCATTGCTCATTGGAGATTAATTTCAATCAATCCCAAGTGTTGAAGTGCCAACTTAAATAAGTGTGTAAGGCAATATCAATTACTAAATTTTATTCTATTAATTTTTTTTAAATAATGACCATATATTATATACATTCTTTTAACAAAACAGTTACTTAAATTTTAGTTCTGGAACCCATAATTTAGCATTGTTCCAGAAACAATAGATCACTTCACACTTCAGTGGTCATGCACTCATCATCATCATCATCATCATAATACTCCACAACATCATCTTTGATGGCTTAGAGGAGGCGCATAGCGTGTGTTAGTGAGAATAAAAGCAATAGAGGAAAGTAATACATATGATTTGGCTATTTACATATGTACAAGAGATAGAATACACTGGTCTATGCAAAGCTCTCTCATTTCAGAGTTGTGCACTGCAATTAGACCAGAGGAAATGATGAGGACTCTGAACATTCCAAAGATGTGCAAAATCAATATTTATTTACTTCTTTAATGCAATGGGTATTTTTACATTATTGAATTACAAATCAAATTTTGATTTTGAAGCACTTATAGATCAAATTTCCATTCTCGCATGTGCAAACACTACAATTGATGAGTTGCATCAGACACTATATTCATAAATTTGAAAGTAACAGGAAGAAATATTGTCAAACTCAAGCACAAGTTTCAGTCATATATGTATGAAACATTTAGAACAGGGGTGAAAAAAGATCACACCTGTTCCAATACAAGAGCTGGGGCTATGTTTGCATTGACCTAATTGCTTTGTGTCTGTGTGAGAATCAACCCAAAATTACACAATAGGAGATTAAACAATAGGGAGCTATTTAACCCCACTACAGACTAGCATCAGGCCTACTAAAATAGCCTGTTGAATAGCACAAAACATATTACCCAGATAATTGAGGAAAAAAGAAGAATAAATATTAACATTTAACATTGCTCATCAATACATTAAACAGAAAACGATCATAGAAACATTTTTTCACTGTTGAACTTGCAGATTTTGTCGATTTTCGGTCTGTATGATGATCAGATATGGATGTCATCATCTGTGGAATAACTTTAAAATCCGTTGTATTTTCTTAAGTTCTGACTAAATAAATTGCATTTATTTAGAACTACGGTACATGTCAGTCTTTGTTTCATTTAGATATCTTTTGTCATTGAAGAGAAATCGTTAAAAACTCAAATTCAGACAAATTGGTGAAAATTACATAGGTATGGTGCCAAGTGCTCACCACTAATACATAGGTGTGTACAGTCCACTGTCAATATCAACTCTGGGCCTTCAGTCCACTTGGCGGGAAGCTGTCCACTAGGGCGACACCTAGTGGACAGTCACGATACCACACTCCTCCCGACTTTATTCTTTTTGGCCTCCACTTCACTCTTCCAGATGGTAGACTTGAGGAAACTTCCTTCTGCTCTTCAGGTGGTGACATCTCCAAATGTTGATATGGATCCACTAATGATGAAAGGGAAGGAATCCAAAAGAAGAGGAAAGGCGCACTGCACTAGTCCTTCCCCCTATCTTCTCTCTCCTCCCCCTTTTGAAAAATTCCTCCATTAGGGGCGGAACCAACTTCCGCCCCCAAAGATACATAATGTAGATAATTTTCTTCGACAACTCCATGATAACTCCAGGATATGATAAGTAAGGTCGACATCCAAGCAACAGTCATTCATACAAAAATGTACAGTTAAGCTTACAAAATTTTCCATCCCTCAACACAAAATGAAAATTTTAAGGAACGGCGATATAAAAATTAATTTAGGGCCAAGGTAACCTGACCCTAAGAATAAGGAAGATGTCTCCCTTAAATCCTGCCCCTCATTGTGGCACGCCAGTCTTGAGAATCACTGCCGGTCTTGAAGTCTTGATTAGGCAGTCTTCTCAGTGAGCTGTTAAAATTACTGGGGCCATGATGATACGAGCCATAATTTGAGGCTCGGACAATTGATGACGTGGAGTCTATACAATTCCTGGCAATGTGGCCGTAATTCCAGCACTCATAACCTCTGGTGATATTTCGCCTGGGGCTGAAGTGAGATGCAGGACCACAGGAAAAAGCAGTTCTTGGCGATGTGGCCACGACCTCTACATTGGTGGCATATGATGGAAACATGGCGTCTGGATGAACATTGAGGTGCAGGATGACCTACACCCCCACATTCAAAACAATGAATAGAGCGCTGATGTCTTGTAGGACAATGAGGTGCAAGATGACCTGCACCTCCACACTCGAAGCAGGTCCTAGGTTTCCATGGCCTTGGCTTTGGGACTTCAGATGATGATATACCACTTCCCAAATTTTGAAATGGTGTAGGTGCTGAATGAGGAGAACCCACAGGTGATGGGATGGGAGAACTTTCAGGCTCCTTCTTGGATTTGAATGGCTTGACAAGTTGGATCCTTTTCACCCCATTAATAATTGGCCTCAGGCGAGCATACAGTAAGAGTTCCATCGATGAACTGGAATTCTGCAGCTGGAGGAAGAGCCCCATCTACAGATTTATTCACTGCAGCTCGAGATGAATCCCTTTCTGCAGGCTTATCAGTTGTTACAGCTGACTTGCCATCCACTTGACGCTTCAGATTAGGTGAATCGACAAGACCTCTCCTTCCCAGACTTCGGACTAGCTTGCGATGGACCAGACTGTTGAATTTAGGCCCGAAGTTCAGGTAACGGCTATCAACTGGAGTATTGGATGCAGCGGATAGGATTTTACCTCTTGAAGGTCCATAGGGGGTGAAGTAAGGCTGGGATCAATCCCATCCTTATCAAGAGAAGACAATACATTGGAAGGAGGAGAATTTATGGAGTTAAGAGGCCCCTCCTTCGGCGGTATGTTGCAAAGTTCTCCAGTAACGGTGGTTGACTGTCCCAGTTTGGTAGTTGGCTTACTCTCTGTTGAGGTGGTTCTCTTGATGTCCTTCTGTGGATCAACTTTGAAACGGAAGGGGAAATCCTTAATACCAGATGTCCATTCTCTTGAGTCATGGAGGTCCATCAAATTATCAACTGATGTTTTGGGTGAAAGGGCTTTAAATGTGTACCAGGAGGTAATCTTCCCAATAAATTCCCTGTACTCCATTATTGCCAATGCCGAATTCTCACTCACACCTTCAATCAACATAAGTTCTTCTTTGGAAGCAGTGTTGATGTCGTACTTGGCTTCCATCTTGAGAAAATAAACTCTCAAATAAATGTAAAAGAATGGTGTGAATAGGTGATTAATGTTATGTTCCCACAAAGATGATTGTAACAGAAGGGTCGGAAAATATTCCGGCCCTTTTCAGCTCAAAAATTCAGATACTTAAAGATGAAAAGTCGTCACTCCTTGGACCAACACTGTAACCAGGAAACTCCAGTGTTTCAAAATAGAGCTGCTATATCAGACAATTAGACTATTCACTAAATCCTTTCACAGCTTTGGTGTGAATCAGCTGTTTGAGAGTTGTAATGTCATACAATTTTCAAGTTAGAAGCGTGTCAAACTTCAATAAATGAATAGCTATGATTCAGTAGGCCTTTGAATGCAAAAATTTCAGCAAAATGTTGATTTTCACAATTAGATGACAGCAGCTCCTACTGTGCCAACTCTCAATACACATAAAGTTGAAAAGGTGATAATTATTCACATCAGTGAATCACACAGTTTCATAGCTATAGCACAGTCAGATAATTCCATAAATGTTGTAATTTGCCATAAATTGCCGTCACACAGACTATAGGCATATATCAATGACAATATTGCACTCTCAGAAGCACTTTGACAGCTCGAAATCTCGGCAATTTCAACACAAATCTGAGTACAACTCACAGCATGACACATTTTCAACACTACCTCCAAAAACCAACAGCAGCCTTCTCATTACAAATGTGAAGTACTAAACGTCCGATGGTTCAAAATAGCTGAAATATCCAGGCTTGTTTCCACACAGAAATCATCTGACAGCTCAGCACATCAATATGGCGTCCTACTCACGGCAATGTCGGCCTCACAAAACGTCCTCAAACACCTCAAAATTGGTGTAAAAAATCCAAATTTTGAGTTAAATCCATTGATTATATCCTTGGCTAATCATTTGCACAAGATTTTGGTTCGTCAACTGCGCCAATATGGTGCCAAGTGCTCACCACTAATACATAGGTGTGTACAGTCCACTGTCAATATCAACTCTGGGCCTTCAGTCCACTTGGCGGGAAGCTGTCCACTAGGGCGACACCTAGTGGACAGTCACGATACCACATAGGCCTACAAAAACAAATCTCAAAATACAGAAACATAATTCGTTTACCTGACAACATATTTCGTCAGTCAAAAATTAGAACAACTGCAACCAGAAATATTGGATTGGTGAAAGGTCAATTTCTCCTTGAAAATTAAAAAATTGAGTGGAAAATAGAATTTATCATGATGGCCATTAAATGGCCGTTATTTCATGTGGGCACAAGTGGAAATCATAAGGCTAAGTTGAATGTTCATTCTGCAACTGTAATGGGCCACTTCTCTGCAAAAATAATAATTTAAGTCATGATAATGAAACATAATAAGTAGAAGTATGAGATTATCACGGTGACATGGAACTAGAAACTAAACCTATGATATATAGGCCTATTAGGCCTAATTAATGACACTAACAGTATGTTCTGGGTATCAGCATGTTTTTTTATTTGTTTTCAAGCAATTTACTGCATATGAAAAAAAAATTACATCAATTTCCTGCTTTTGAGAAATGACATTGTACTAATAATTGGGTAATTGCTATCCACGCAAGATCTGTTATGCTATTTTTCTTATTATTCACAAGATGGCAGGCAAGTGCAATTAGAAATGTCTCAGAGTGTCTCCAAAAGTCTAGATGTCTCAGTCTGGCTCAGTCTGTCTCAGTATATTTTGGGTTGGATGGCTCAGTCTGGATAGCTCGAGATCAGAACGTTTTCTGTGGGTTGTACTGTAACTCCAAAACATGAAACACCTAAAAAAATAAATATTCAATTTCCCCCATTGAGACGTTATTACCCTCACTTGAAGTACAATTTTTATTAAAGGCAGTCTACGGGTGCATAGATGGACACAGTAACCAATTTTGTCAAATGGCCTTTGTCCAAATCTTATTTAAGCTGTAAATGACATTTTCTACCACTCAAAGTATTCTGTCAGCTGATCTATCAGTCATGGTAAACTATTTCAATATATCCACTAACCATATGTAGGAAAAGTCTGCCTTTTCTCACAATTTATCTTTCATCTCTTCCAAAACATGTGTGTCTTCATTGGCATCTCTTGAAGTGAGTTAACGAGTGACTGGGTATCATGTAGGAAACTGTGTCAATACCAATGCAGTGATCACTTTGTCCATGGTGTAGCATCAATGGCTTTTGTGAGTATGGTGGCTAACACATTCCATGATCAATCATAAGCTTTAAGGATTTGTGGTCTAAAAATAGCAAAATTCAAGGCAAATTCATTGTGGCTTGCTATGAAAAATTGTCATTTTGTCCATAAATAACATACTCTGAATTTAGTATTATATGTCTGTCGATGTGTGCATGTACATACTACATCTCTAATATGACTATGATCAATCTTAGTGATATCATTCACAATGAATTGCAAGAACATTATTTTGACTGCATTTGCAGATCTGTATGACGCGAAGTTTAAAAAATGGCCCAATACTAGACAGTGTTGTACAAAAATTTATCAGTGCTAAATCATTACAGGATTATCTTTAATTTTACGAAACATAAGTTATGGTGACAATTTTGTTGCACTCCAAACTCTCAGTTTCAAAAGAATGTTAGAAAGAGACAACCATAGCGTTCAGAAATTAATTATCTTTGACAACAATTTCTCAACATTTATGTGACTTTCGTCCAACAGGATATCTTTTCTTTTCATTTTTAAAACATTTGTGTCTTAAATTTGTTTTGAAATTAAAGTTCAAATTGTCTTGGAATATAAGACAAAATTTACAAGAAAAACAAAGAAAGCATCATTCACTGTTGGGAGTAAATTCACCTGATAGAGATTAGAAATACAGGTATGTAGGCAGCAGTGTATTAAAATGTTTCCATGCAATTTCTGCCTTTATATGACATTTGATTTATGAACAAAGTTTATATTCATAATGACTCTTTTGGAATACATAGTGTTTGGTCAAAAGGCTCTAATACCCTATGTATATGTCAGGCTTTGTAAGCCTACTCATGCAAATGCACTATCAGCCTGTGTTATGTATCTGGCTTGGCATCACTATTATACCTGATCTATGGTTTGGTCTATCTTATATTTAGTAGACATATCTCCTTCTCTCATATACAAAATGTGCTTCAAAGAATAACTTTTTGTCAGAGATTAACTATTTGTTACAAAGATGTTTTGTTGTACATGAGAGGATAAATCATAAATGTACAAGACATCCTTGTAACTTTAGTCTGGTCAATTTATGCTTATAAAATACATAATTATTATACTGGCTGGTAAAAAAGGATGCATGCAGAATTAACTTTACTGTCTTGGATTTTGTGGAATCTGCTTTAAAAGCTGCTGCAAGCAACAATTCCTAACAGTTACAATAAGCAACAATTCTTACATGGGAGATTGCTTCAATTTTTTCCTTAGTTTTCTTTCGTCATCATGGAAGGTCAATCAGTATCAGCAGCACAAACTGTTTTTCAAGCTTCACCTTGAACCTGTCAAACTTTGAATCTGATTTTTGCCTCAATAATTGTGTGAGAAATGATTGGTGAGAGAAGACAAATATTAGGTAACCCTAGAAAATAGTAAATCTGATGTTTGTTAATTGCAGATCTACAACCCTGGCCTTATGACTTTTCATGTTGGCTTTCATCAACTTTTAGGGCCATGATCAATATTCATCCTGGTTGGTTAATAGTTTCAGATTCGTGCCAATACAGTGTACAAACATTTCCTTCTTTAAAAGGTGACCAGTCACATATATATCATATTATTAATCAAAGAGATAACCACTTGCATTTTCATATTTTTACCGGTAATTTCAAAATTGCACGAGAAAAGAAGTGATTTTTTTAGATCTTGTCATCTTAATACTTGGATATTAGAATTAAAGGTCATGAACACACTCTTCTGTTTTCGCATTTTATTTAACAAAGAAACTGAGTAAAGCAGAAATTAAAGACTTTCAGTTTTGTATAATGACATATATGAAAGTTCTCATCAGATCAAAACAACCCGGACTACTGCACTTGGCATCAGCAAGAACAATGATTGTAAAAAGCTGATTCCGAACTTAAAAACTGAATATAAAAATTTGCATATCAAACTCTTGTGTTCAGACATTTATTTAGCCTAGGACAGAAAGTTGAACTCGGTCCTGGCTTATTGTTTTTATATTGAACATCGTTACATTAAAATGATTGTACCGGTTTTTTTGTAAAATTATTGTCTTGTTCCAGAGTGATTGAAGGTCAAATTGAATTGTTTCAATTTTCTATTGCGTGCATATTATTGGCCCGGGGTAACGTAACAGATCAACCTGCATTGGAAGAACCCAAAGGTACATGTAGCTCTTTAGGCACAAAAAAGCCTACTAGCCATACCCTGTGTTGTTACTGTAACAGCATAAAAATAAGCTGAACCAATTCTTACTTCTTATTTCATTTAATTACCTAATTAAACAAAGATCAGCCATCATGATTTCCAACCATTGTTCACAGATTATTCTTAGATCAACCCAATTCCCAGTGAATCATGTTGCACATGCAAATAAAATTGCTCCATTTCAAAATGTAGTATTTGCCTAGGTTGACAAAAAAGAGACTTCTTAATCAAGTTGCCTAATGGAGTTGAAATGATCTTGTTGGAAAGTGACACTTTTCGTGCCTGCTTTTTGATTAAACGTGCCATTGAGAGGAGTGATTACATTTTTAGACATTTGATTACATGAGCAGACATTCGATTACATGCTTCCATTTGATTACATTTGGTGATCAGTTGCAAGAGCATGGTTATACAATGAAGTAGTAATGAGAATGTCAAGAGGCGATTATTCAGATTTGACAAATGGCAACAGCTGCCAGTTTCATGTAATGAATCCATGTTCAAGAATTCAGGGGTGCTTGATTCAGTAATGTCAAACAATCTGGTTCGATGAAGTGAGATTCAATATGCTGTACGAAAATCTTCTTTAAACCTTTAATTCTGACCCCTCTATGTCCTCACTTCCCAGCTCAAAAGAAAATCACTCTTAGGTAGCCAAAAACTGAAAAACTATAAAAAAACTGCTTCAGTTACATGCTGCATCGTCAACAACATGCAACTTGTATGCGGTCTTTTGCGCAGGAAATATATTGTCGGCATACATTTTTGGAATTAAATGAAAAGCTTGCCATCAACAATAAATATCTTTATAATGATTTGTGTGTTTACCCTGCAATTAGACCAAAAGAATCAGCAAATTATCTACAAAATGAGAGAGAAAAATATGTTTAGTCGAAAGACAATGTCTTATAAATTGACAATCAGTGAAAATGAATGCTGTTCTGGCCTCCAGGGTCACAGAAGTCACCTATTTTCGGATCTATTGCATTTTACATAATGATGCTTGGATTAACCACTCCAGTGTAGCAGTGTGAACAAGACATTATGTCATAATCTGTCATGTTGAATCGAACATCTCGATAGCCAAGTTAAATAAAAAGAGAACCACCACAGATCACTGCCTCTAAAAATATAAGTATTTATTCAAAGTTGTCGTGATAGAATGATACATACTTGTGCATATGTGTCATAAAATGTGGGCATACAAATGTGATAATACATAATTATAAGACAAGCAGAGAACCATTATTAGTTTTAAGTGTCTGTGTGTTTTTGTTACCTGTCCTTTTCATATTATAATTCATCACACACAATCTAGTGGTAATGTGTTTTTTTTTACAACTGAATTATGCTTTTTCACATCTCTGAATGTATAACATTACATTTTTGAAGGCGAAATTAGCATCACCTTACCTCAGAGATGCTGTTGACAGTCGTGCCTGGCTTACTAATTTGGTGTCCTCCTATGCGGCAGGAGTTTGTGGCTCTTGCATATAATTCCTGATATTAACAATTCCATTTTATGGGTGGATTGAGTTGTGTGCAACATCATAAATACTTCTTCATTGATGTGATACTGGATCACCATGCACCGAGCATTATTTGTAGTAGTGTCAAAAACTTGGAAATTACATAGAAATGGAGGGAGAGTTTTGCTTCCAGACTACTGATATGGCTAAATTACCCCCAAAAATACCCCAGATCCCAGTGTGGGGTAGAAATTTCCATTTAGAGGTGTAGCCTTTCATTGGAGGGGAAGAGCACCAAGCCTTGTGTCATCAAGTGATGAATGGGTGCTCATGGGGGAAGCAAGGGAGTCCCGCAATGACACTCCATACAGCCAGCCATTTCTCATACCTATCCCTTGTTAGGTTGTCTGAACTGTTGAGCTATGAGGCACTACATCCATCTTTTGACAGCTCCTAGTAATAAAGACAGATAGACACACAGAGATAACTAGTTTCAAATTACGATACATCACAACCCAGTTGTGGTATGACAGAGTCATGCCAAAGTCCTTGTGGCAACTCCATCATATTCTACTTTAGGGGAGTGTCACCCCTGAATAGTCATTGTAGCGCTATGAAGTAGAGTTTCACCAGTCCTAAGCTGTGCAGAAAAGTGCCTAATCTGATAATTTTTTAATTTGCTCCTATATCCAAAAATAATTCAGAGAAAGTTGAGAGAATGGAAGAAACAGAATACATCTGATACAATAAATGAGGGAAACATTTTAGGATATAATTGATTTAACAAAGCATGTTTTACACACACAAGTGAAAAGATCATTTTTGCACAGAATTATTAATACCATTTTATAACAATAAGCTAGATCATGATAATTTTGGAAGTGATTTTTGTTTAGAGTTCTAATTAAAAGTCAGGTTATTTGACATTGAAAGATTAATGATATTGTAAAATGAATTACACCATGTGACAAAAGAGACTTTAATGTGTCAGTCTCAACTTTCAGTGCTGTTCTCCACCACAGAAGCTGTTGACTTTCATAACTTTGCTGCGAGTGTATTCTGGCAAAGTTCATTGCCTGAGGCAGCTCACTGCTGTTGCCTCTTGTGCATGAATAGAGAAAAAAAATCTCTGAATAAATTTTAAGTATGAACTCGTGTGTGCAGAGTAGGGGACATCTACCTTATGGCATGTATAGATAAACAGTAAAATAAATAAGTTGAAAAATCAACTTTAACAAGAACTCCTGTTATAACACTGTCAACCAAAACCCACAAACCTACATGGTACTGTTTGAGACAGACCGAAGACCAAATTCGATTTTTAAGAACTCTATTTCCTTCTGCAAATGTGCGTCTAGATGCAATTTTCAGAAAGACGTCTGTATTTGTTTCATTTTGTTTAATGTGAAATTAATTTACTGATACACGCAGTTGGCCACAGCCCGAAATTGAAAGAAAACACAAGCAATTTCCCCCAGAAGGTATCCAATTAAGTCTTATTTCAGTGGACAGTCATTTGTGTTACTTGCACGTCCTCACCTTTGACATTTGGCTCCCTGTGGGTCATTTTTGCATGGTTGGTAAGCAGCAAGAAGTTTATACAATATTCTTTGACATGAGTTTTATGTGATTATTTCAAGTTATGAGCAGCCTGTTAAATCTATGAAAAGAAACTGTTTAAAAAACAATCTCATGATTCTGTGTTGACCTTTTCTCTGAAACAGTGACTGTGGTAATGATCAATTTCAATTTCAAATATTCTGGAAAATAAGTTGAATTCATTATTCAATCAAGTTTATTTAGACTCAAAGATGTTTGGAGCAAATTAATCTTGGCTAAAGATAAAAATTAGTGATGGTTGTAATCTAGTTGGTTATTATGGTTGAGATATGAAATTGGAATGAACAACAAAAGTAGTGATCTCCTTTCTTTTATTAAATTCCCAACTGTAAACAACGATGCTGAATGATTTACGAATGATTTACTAAGTATGAAAATCGAATGGATTACAAAGATTATTGGAAAAGTAACCTGAATTTTCATGCTTCCATGTAATTAACCGGTGATTAGTATTTTTTCCAAACAATTATGTGATTAGGTTACCAGGAAAATGAAAGGAAGCGAATGTCAAATGCCCTGTCACTTGTTATGCCCATAAATGGAAATGCAAGGTCGTAAGTGCAAGATTATCTTGAAATGTGGTGAGGTTGAACTGAAGAAATTTCATGCAGATCTCACAACACATAATAATGTCCATTCTTCATCTTGATACAGCAGCCGAACAATACAAAAATGTCAGTTACACTTATTATATTCTGATAATTCCTGCACTTGTATCACATTATAAAAAGACAGATGACAGGTTCACACTTTTCTATTTCACCATCATTATATATCTATCCTTTTATATCGATCCATCTTTCAAACTGACTAATTACGTAACTATTTACCCGTCTGTTCTGTCCATCAGAATCTATTTTTTTTAGGCGAAATGATTTACCTTGTTTTGCTTGTTTGCATTTAATTGGCCATGGGATGTTGCAGGGAGACAACCAATAAGAACAAGTCACTACCTAGAGTAATCTTGACCTGGTTTAGTTATAAAATATAAGCTGTCTGGTACAGTCTCTCTTGACATAACTTATTGTCCACACCAAATGTAATTCTAATTGAATATAAGTCTCTGATTTGCCACTTTGTTAAAAGCCTACACAGGAAATGCAGGCATCAAGAGAACATTGCACTTTCTTCTGCTCTTTAGGGTGGTCCAAAAACACTTTCTTCTGAATTTCTCTGATTTGAATCTTGAATTGTGATGTCATATGGGTAGAAGGTATTGTGTAAAAATTTCAGCAAAATCAATTGATATTTAGAGGCGGCACAAAGCCGTTGAAGTTTAACATGGGATTGCCCAGTGGCAGACCTCAAAACCATCGGTATTTGCAAATCATGTTATAACAGCATATTATTTTGATCAAGTATCCTTTTTCTTAGTATGTACAGGATACCCACTGCTTTGCTGATATTCTGTCCTACGCATAACGCTTCGTAGCAGTTAACCATAGATTCACATAGGTTAATTATCAAGCTTTTTTTCATAAAAACAGGCAAATGTTTCACTTACTACGAATAATAAATAAAAGATAACCCCCAGATATTACTTTGCCATGCCAATTTTATCATGTACTAAAAAATCAGGAAAAAATATTCACTTTTAAGGAAGATCTGGGAAATTGACCAATTTTTCAGTTGCGTGAATGAGGAATTACATTATAAACTTCTAGGGCTTTGTGCCACCTCTTAATATTAACCGATTTGGTTGAAATTTTGCATGCGTTTGTTTTACTTATGTGGTCATCAATTTCCACTTTCAAATTGGGGGTTTTATGAGATTTGATTTTTCCCATTGGAATGTGGACCACCCTACTGCTCTTCTTATACATGTATGCACATAAATAAGTTACTTCATGTGCCTCCAATTCCTGTCTTGCTCTTAAATCCTGATTTTGAAAAAACAGTCCACAATGTTGTGATGCACATTGGTGTGAATATTTTCTTCCAAATACATATGTCTTGATGGCTGAGTGGTTTGATGCTATCCTTGTAATTTTGACTTTCAGGGTTCGTTTACAATGCATGGCAATACTTAACTGCTACATTTAGAAATTGAGAGGAAGCCATGTGGTAATAGACATGCTGCGTGCTTACCCAAGTTGGGAGCAGAAATTTTAGAATGGTCACCAGGGGCTTTTCACAAACCCTTTAAGATAGGCAGAGGAGCAAATTAATCAAAGAAGGACTGAGATAGATTTATTGTTAATCACCTGTGGCTATAATCTTATACTCCTTTCTCCTTCTTCCCTTGCGCTTCAGCTGAGACTAAACAAGTTAGTAAACAGCATTACTCCATATATCAGAAATAGAGCGATTGCACAAGAGACTATGTGATAGACTTAGAGAAATGATTTATGCTTACCGTTCTCTGCTTTTGAATGCATCTCACAAAACAAAAGTATTCTGTTTAAATCAGGCCATCTGTGATACTGTTTGTCCGACAACTAGTTCCAAAATAACCATAAAGATATGCAGAAAAATATTTGTCATGCTTCCCCAAAGCTACCAGCACTTTCAAATTTAACTGTGATTAAAACGCAAAATCTAAAGCTGGCTTGAAAGAGAACCTTTTTGTGGAAAGTACTTCACAAATTTAATTACATTGTTGCACTTATAACAACAGTAAAACTTGGTTGATGCAATCAAATTGCTTTGGAGAGAGTTTACTGACTTTGTTCGTAATTACAAGAAGGGCCTTACATGTAGTTTTCAGGGAAATTACAGGGGGTAGACTTTGATGACAACCGGCAAGTAATTTACTGTGTTGCTGTAATGAGTTTTAGTAAATGTATTGTCTCTCCTTACGCCAAGTTCTCTCTTTGTCCTGGATTCACTGTAAGATGGTTAAGAGCACTTCAATCTTACTGAGCAATGCTGACTCAGTCCGTAAGACTATAGTTACTTTCTCACCGTACACATGTGATCAATGTGTATCTGATATGAGTAGGACCTACCGGAACTGCCCCTCCTGCCCTTTTTAGGGAGAAGGGGGGTTGAATAATCAAATATATTCATTTATTTAACCTTATTAGAATCTTGTCACACAAATTTAATTTGCTCTGTTTAACTAGCTGCCTCTGTAACCCTTGGTTTCTTCCATCACTACTCAGTAACACAAGTTTTGAAAAATAGCAGACCACCATTAGTTTTGAAAACAATCAAAAGTACACCGCTCAAGAGATAAGAAAAGGTTAGAGGTTTTTGTGAAACAGTTTCAAAACAAACATTGAACATCGTCTTGTAATCTTACTGGTTTGAAAATGTTCCATGCATTGTTTATGTCAGTTTTCATCTAGTCAGTCTATTCAGCAATATCTTGTCAAGCATAGGCGGCAATACGCAAACTGATTAAGTTAAGGCATGCATATTATAGGAATCCTTGAATAAAGTCAATTACTGGGAAGGCCAGTTTGTGAATTATAAAGAATGGATACTTTGGATAGGATGGTCAATCTGCAGAGAGCTATACTGAGTCATCCCTCATATCTCCAGTTAATACATAACTCTAAAGATGAAACACCTAAAAAAACAAATATTCAATTTCCCCCATTGAGACGTTATTACCCTCACTTGAAGTACAATTTTTATTTAAGGGAGTCTATGGGTGCATAGATGGACACAGTAACCAATTTTGTCAAATGGCCTTTGTCCAAATCTTATCTAAGCTGTAAATAACATTTTCTACCACTCAAAGTATTCTTTCAGCTGATCTATCAGTCATGGTAAACTATTTCAATATATCCAGTAACTATATGTAGGAAAAGTCTGCCTTTTCTCACAATTTATCTTTCATCTCTTCTGAAACATGTGTGTCTTCAACAGCATCTCTTGAAGTGAGTTAACGAGTGACTGAGGATACTGTGACAATATCAATTCAGTGATCGCTTTGTCCATGGTGTTGCAACAATGGCTTTTGGAAGTATGGTGGCTAACACATTCCATGATCAATCATAAGCTTTAAGGATTTGTGGTCTAAAAATAGCACCATTCAAGGCAAAGTCATTGTGGCTTGCTATGAAAATTGTCATTCTTCCCATTAATAACATACTCTGAATTTAGTATTATATGTCTGTCTATGTGTGCATGTACATCTCTAATATGACTATGATCATTATTAGTGATATCATTCACAAAAAGTTGCAAGAAATTGGAAAACTGGTGTATCATGTAATGTACATTATTTTGACTGCAATTTGCAGATCTGTATGAAGTGAAGTTTAAAAAATGGCCGAATACTAGACAGTGTGGTACAAAAAATTATCAGTGCTAAATAATTCCAGGATTATCTTTTATTTTACAAAACATAAGTTATGGTGACAATTCCAAGCTCTCAGTTTCAAAAGAATATTAGAAAGAGACAACCATAGCGTTCAGAAATTAATTATCTTTGACAACAATTTCTCAACATTTATGTGACTTTCCTCAAACAGGATATCTTTTTTTTTTCATTTTCAAAACATTTGTGTCTTAAATTTGTTTAGAAATTAAAGTTCAAATTGTCTTGGAATACAAGACAAAATTTACAAGAAAAGCAAAGAGAACATCATTCATTGCGGAGAAGTTGAATTCACTGTTGGGAGTAAATTAACCTGATAGAGATTAGAAATACATGTAGGCAGCAGTATATATATGTTTCCATGTAATTTCAACCTTTATATGACATTTGATTTATGAACAAAGTTTATATTCATAATGATTCGTTTGGAATACATAGTGTTTGGTCAAAAGGCTAGCTGTAATACCCTATGTATATGTCAGGCTTTGTAAGCCTACTCATGCAAATGCACTATCAGCCTGTGTTATGTATATGGCTTGGCATCACTATTATTCCTGATCTATGGTTTGGTCTATATTATATTTAGTAGACATAACTCCTTCTGTCATATACAAAATGTGCTTCAAAGAATAACCTTTTTGTCAGAGAGTGGCTATTTGTTACAAAGATGTTTTGTTGTAATACATAAGAGGATTAATCATAAATGTACAAGACATCCTTGTTACTTTAGTCTGGTCAACTTAAGCTCATACAAATATATAATTATTATAGGCCTACTGGCTGGTAAAAAAGGATGCATGCAGAATTAACTTTACTGTCTTGGATTTTGTGGAATCTGCTTTAAAAGTTGCTGTAAGCAACAATTCCTAACAGTTACAATAAGCAACAATTCTTACATGGGTGATTGCTTTAATTTTTTCCTTAGTTTTATTTCGTCATCATGGAAGGTCAATCACTATTAGCATCACAAACTGTTTTTCCAGCTTCACCTTGAACTGGCCAAACTTTGAATCCAATGTTTGCCTCCCTGATTGTGTGAGAAATGATTGGTGAGAGAAGACAAATATAAGGTAACCCTAGAAAATCGTAAATCTGATGTTTGTTAATTGCAGATCGACAATCCTGGCCTTATGACTTCTCATGTCGGCTTTCATCAGCTTTTAGAGCCATGATCAATATTCATCCTTGTTGGTTAATAGTTTCAGATTCATGCCAATACAAACATTTCCTTCTTTAAAAGGTGACCAGTAACATATATATCATATTATCAATCAAAGAGATAAACACTTGCATTTTCATATTTTTACCGGGAATTTCAAAATTGCTCGAGAAAAGAAGTGATTTTTTTAGATCTTGTCATCTTAATACTTGAATATTAGAATTCAAGGTCATGAACACACTCTTCTGTTTTCGCTTTTTATTTAACAAAGAAACTGAGTAAAGCAGAAATTAAAGACAATCAGTTTTGTATAATGACATATATGAAAGTTCTCATCAGATCAACACAACCCGGACTACTGCACTTGGCATCAGCAAGAAACATGATTGTAAAAAGCCGATTCCGAACTTAATTCAAAAACTGAATATAAAAATTTGCATATCAAACTTTCAAATTTAACTGTGATTAAAACGCAACATCTGAAGCTGGCTTGAAAGAGCAATTTTTAGTAGAAAGTACTTCACAAATTTAATGACATTCTTGCACTTATAACAACAGTAAAACTTGGTTGATGCAATCAAACTGCTTTGGAGAAAGTTTACTGGCTTTGTTCGTAATTACAAGAAGGGCCCTACATGTAGTTTTCAGGGAAATTACAGGGGGTAGACTTTGATGACAACCAGCAAGTAATTTACTGAGTTGCTCACAGTGAGCTCGAACCATCTTTGGGGTTAAAAAAATGGCCCAGCATAACCATAGGCGCCATTACGTAGCTTAAGGTCAGACGAACAAGCAGATGTAAAGAACAAAAAAATCTGTTGGGAATTCTTTGAGATATTTCAATTTTTCAATTTCTTGTTTGTCACATTCCTTTGTTTTGGTAATATTCCATCAAAACTGGGTGCAAATTACAATTTCACGGGATTGAACTTCAAAGCAATATATTGATGGCTTTTAAATAAAAATTGAAATACAGAATGTCATAATTATTATGAGAAGTCACATTTTGATGAGGTGTGTGTGTGATAAACTTAAATTGCATATTTATTAGTATGTCACAAGCACTATGTAACATTGCTGGCCTTACCTATGACTTTGAGAAGAAAAGACAATATCTGACACAATATCTTGATAAATAAATTACTTAAAACTGATTATTTGATAGTTATTCCTAGAAATTTCGAGTTATACACATATATCCAGGATAGCCATATCTCTTCATCATTCTTGTGACATGCATGGTTTTACCTATGGATCGTATAATGGATGCCTGTGTGTCTGCCTTTCACAGTTTGGTATTAAAGAAGAAGTACTACTGGTTTTATAACATTTGAATCTTACGTTTTTAAACCTTAGATTCAAATGTTCTCAATTAGTTGTTTTTTTTTCACTCTAATTTCATGAAAGAATTAAGTGTATTTTCAAGTTGGGTAAATGAATTTGATGTCAGGCAATGCAAAGGTTTGAAACTTCAAACAAACTTTTATTACATATATAGCCTAGCCTTTCATAACGTTATTTCACATCCAAAATTTGTTATTTTAATGCTGTACTGATCAAGTTGCGTCATGCATGCATGTTCATTTATTCAAAAAGCTAGTGTTAGTCAATGAATGGGAGTCAAACAGTATATTACAGGTCAAGCTTGTTATTATTTAACTATCTCTGTCTGTTATCACAAATTCGTAATAATGTTTTTTTTTTCCTTTAAAACTTCTTAATTGACAGGTTCAGTATATATTCAAGTTCAAAAGATATGTCAAGCATGTATGCACATAACATGTTCCAGTATGATCTCCAATTTATGCCCCTGGAATGATTGACCATGTTCATTTTGCAATTGTTTTGAAAAATGGTATTTTACTCGGAATTTTCACATTCAAGAGTTTGTCACACCTTCCTGACATTAAATGCAACTGTATGTATTTGCGTTTTCAAAGAAAATATCTTTATTTCTTTTGAATGAAATTTTCTATTCTTAAAACAGGTTTTGCAAAAATGGGATTCCTTAAGAAGACTTTCCACATTGATGCTAAATAATAGGTGTGATAAGTCAGAAATTTAAAAAAAATGTATATCTCAAAATATTCCCAACAGATTTTTTTGTTCTTTACATCTGCTTGTTCGTCTGATCTTAAGCTACGTAATGGCGCCAATGGTTATGCTGGGCCATTTTTTTAACCCCAAAAATGATTCGGGCTCACTGTGTGCTGTAATGAGTTTTAGTAAATGTATTGTCTCTCCTTATGCCAAGTTCTCTCTTTGTCCTGGATTCACTGTAAGATGGTTAAGAGCACTTCAATCTTACTGAGCAATGCTGACTCAGTCGGTAAGACTATAGTTACTTTCTCACTGTACACATGTGATCAATGTGTATCTGATATGAGTAGGACCTACCGGAACTGCCCCTCCTGCCCTTTTTAGGGGGGGGGGGGTTGAATAATCAAATATATTCATTTATTTAACCTTATTTAGAATCTTGTCACACAAATTTAATTTGCTCTGTTTAACTAGCTGCCTCTGTAACCCTTGGTTTCCCCCATCACTCCTCAGTAACTCTTTGAAAAATAGCAGACCACCATTAGTTTTGAAAACAATCAAAAGTACACCACTCAAGATATAAGAAAAGGTTAGAGCTTTTCGTGAAACAGTTTCAAAACAAACATTGAACTTCGTCTTGTGATCTTACTGGTTTGAAAATGTTCCATGCATTGTTTATGTCAGCTTTCATCTAGTTAGTTTATTTAGCAGTATCTTGTCAAGCATAGGTGGCAATACCCAAACTGATTAAGTTAAGGCATGCATATTATAGGAATCCTTGAATAAAGTCAATTACTGGGAAGGCCAGTTTGTGAATTATAAAGAATGGATACTTTGGATAGGATGGTCAATCTGCAGAGAGCTATAATGAGTCATCAGTCGTATCTCCTGTCAATGAATTACTCCAAAACATGAAACACCTAAGCAAATGTTCAATTTTCCCCCATTCAGATGTTATTACTCTCACTTCAAGTATAATTTTTATCTAAGGGAGTCTATGGGTGCATAGATGGACACAGTAACCAATTTTGTCAAATGGCCTTGTCCAAATCTTATTTAAGCTGCAAATAACCTTTTCAACCACTCAAAGTATTCTGTCAGCTGATCTATCAGTCACGGTCAACTATTACAAGATATCCAGTGATTACATGTAGAAAAAGACTGCCTTTTCTTACAATTTATTTGTCATCTCTTCTGAAACATGTGTGTCTTCAACAAATGAACAGCATCTCTTGAAGTGAGTTAGCAAGTGACTGAGGATCATGTATCTGAGGATACTGTGTCTATACCAATTCAGTGATCACTGTGTCCATGGTGTTGCATCAATGGCTTTTGGGAGTATGGTGATTAACTCATTCCATGATCAATCATAAGCTTTTAGCTCATGGTCTAAAAATAGCACCATTCAAGGCAAACTCTTTGTGGCTGGCTATGAAAACTTGTCATTCTTCCCATACATAACAGACTCTAGATTTAGCATTAGGTCTGTCTATGTGTGCATGTATATCTCTAGCAGGGCTATGGTCTCTCTCAGTGATATCATCCACAATAAGCTGCAATAAAATGGAAAACTGGTGTATCATGTAATGTACATTATTTTGACTGCACATTGCAGATCTGTATGAAGCAAAGTTTAAAAATGGCCCAATACCAGACAGTGTTCTAGAAAACTTCATTAGTGCTCAATCAGGCCACGATTATCTTTAATTTTACAAAATATATGTTACGATGACAATTTTGTTGCTACTCCAAGCTCTCAGTTTCCAAAGAATTGTAGAAAGAGAAAACCATAGCACTCAGACAATGAATTATCTTTGTCAACAATTTCAAATAGGATATCTTTTTTGCATTTCGTCTATCTCATGGAAAACTCAGTCATAGCAAATTTTGCAATTTTCAGCACACCTGAAATTGTGAAAACTAAACAAATCAGCATATAACTTCTGTTTCCCTCCACTGATTTCATTGAGTGTTATATCATTGTGTTTGGCTTGGTGCCGAGATCGTGCAGAAACATAAATGATGTGTAAAAAATGTATAATTTATTTAATAAAGTAATTTTGACTGATTATTCCAGGAAGCTGCAAGACAGCTTCTTCATTATTTTAATTTCCAAACTAGGTCAAAGTGGTTTAACTGAAGCCGACTCTGTGGATCTGCCAATATCTAGCGGAAGACTCAGTCAAGAGCTATGTTATGACTGAGTCTTCCACTCGAAAATTGAGGATCACACAGCCAAAACATAGCTTTGACTGAGTCTTCCACTATACTTGTGTAAATTCATGGTGTCGGCTTCAGTCAAACCAATTTAACCTTGTTAGCTTGAACCGCAAACAACCTTTTGGATGGAATAATTCAACGGAAGACTCAGTCAAAGCAGGTTTAACTGTTTTTTACCGCATAAGTTCCCATTGTGCAACTCAGATTCTGTTGTGGAAGACTCAGTCAAACCACTGAAACCTAGTTTTACATAAGACTAACCTTTCTATTTTTTTAAATGATGCATAAGCATAAAAGGTTAAACCAGTTTGTATGTAGACATGACTGATAGTCCTTTTACATTGTATCATGGAAGACTAGGCCAAATCAATTGGGTTCTGGAGTTATTTTGTGGAAGACCAGGTCAAATTAATTGAGTTGAGTGAGATGGGCCATGAAAGATGTCAGTTTTCCATGGAAAAGTGTAGTAAAACAGGGTCAAAATGTCCCAAAATACCGAGAGTTTGAAGGAGTGGTGTGTGGTAATAAATAGACCCTTTGGGCTTATTTCTCTTGCCATTTGGTGCTAGAGATCCTCTAGTTTATTTTTCCGAAATATTTCAAAATTCAGTCAAACTGATTTGACTGAGTCTTCCTTGGGATAGACGATTTGCCAGGCATTTGAGTCTTAAATTTAATGAGAAATTAAAGTTCAAACTTTCTTGGAATACAAGACAAAATTTACAAGAAAAAAAAGAAGAGAATATCATTCTTTGCGATGAAGTTGGACTCACTGTTGGGAGTAAATTAACCTGACAGAGATTAGAAATAGCCAGCAGTATGTTATAATGTTTTCATGTAATTCCTCTGTTATATGACATTTGAACAAAGTTTACATTCATAATGACTCTTTTGGAATACATGGTGTTTGGTCAAAGGGCCCCCATACCAAATGTATATGTCAGGCTTTGTAAGCCTACGCATGCAAATGCACTATCATCCAGTGTTACATATCTGGCTTGGCATCACGATTATCCCTGATTTATTCAACTTTGATCTATATTATATTTTTTAGACATATCTCCTTCTCTCATATACAAAATGTGATTCAAAGAATGAACCCTTTTGTCATAGAGTAGATATTTGTTACAAAGACGAGGAGTGAATTTTGTTGTACGCGAGAGGATAAATCATAAATGTACAAGACATCCTTGTTACTTTAGTCTGGTAAAGTTATGCTTATAAAAATAGAAAATTATTATACTGACAGGTAAAAAAGGATGCAAACAGAATTAACTTTGCTGTCTTGTATTTAGTATAATCTGCTTTAACAGTTACAATAAGCAACAATTCTTGCATGGGTGATTTCTTTAATTTTTTCCTTAGTTAACTGGTCAAACTTTGAATCCGATGTTTGCCTTGAGCAATAATTAGGTGAGAAATGATTGGTGAGAGAAGACAAATATTAGGTAACCCAAGAAAATCTTAAATTTTATTTTAGTCAATTGCAGATCTACTACCCTGGCCTTACGACTTTTCATGTTGGCTTTCATCAGCCTTTTAGAGCCATGATAAATATTCATCCTTGTTGGTTCATAGTTTCACATTCGTACCATTACAAACATTTTCTTCTTTAAAAGGTGACCATTCACATATATATCATATTATCAAAGAGATAACCACATGCATATTTCATATTTTTACCGGGAATTTAAAGATTGCACGAGAAAAGTAGTCATTTTTGAGTTTAGATCTCGTCATCTTAATACTTGAATAGTAGGTCATAAACACACTGTTCTGTTTTCGCATTTTATTGAACAAAGAAAATCAGTAAAGCCGATGGAAATTAAAGACATTCACTTTTGTATAATGATATATATGAAAGTTCTCATCAAATCAAAACAACCCGGACTACTGCACTTGGCATCAACAAGAAACATGATTGTATAAAGCTGATTCCGAACTTAATTCCAAAAATTAATATAAAAATTCGCATATCAAATCCTTGTGTTCAGACAGTTATTTAGCCTGGGACAGAAGGTGGAACTCGGTCCTCGCTTATTGTTTTTATATTGAGCATTGAAATTATTGTTTTAGTTTTTTTTTCATTATTGTCTTGTTCCAGAGTGCTGAGTGAAGGTCAAATTGAATTGTTTCAGTTTTCTATTGCATGCAAATTGTTGGCCAGGGGTAGCACGACAGATCAACCTGCATTGGAAGAACCGAAAGGTATGTGTAGTTCTTTAGGTACAAAAAAGCCTACAGGCCATACCCTGCGTTGTTACTGTAACTGCATAATAATTCTTACTTCTTATTTCATGTAATTACCTAATTAAACAAAGATCAGCCATCATGATTTCCAACCATTGTTCACAGATTATTCTTAGATCAATGCAATTCCCAATGAATCATGTTGCACATGCAAATACAATTGCTCCCTTTCAAAATCTAGTATTTGCCTAGGTTGACAAAAAAGAGGCTTCTTAATCAAGTTGCCTAATGGAGTTGAAATGATCTTGTTGGAAAGTGACACTTTTCGTGCCTGCTTTTTGATTAAACGTGCCATTGAGAGGAGTGATTACATTTTTAGACATTTGATTACATGAGCAGACATTCGATTACATGCTTCCATTTGATTACATTTGGTGATCAGTTGCAAGAGCATGGTTATACAATGAAGTAGTAATGAGAATGTCAAGAGGCGATTATTCAAATTTGACAAATGGCAGCAGCTGCCAGTTTCATGTAATGAATCCATTTACAAGAATTCAGGGGTGCTTGATTCAGTAATGTCAAACAATCTGGTTCGATGAAGTGAGATTCAATATGCTGTACGAAAATCTTCTTTAAACCTTTAATTCTGACCCCTCTATGTCCTCACTTCCCAGCTCAAAAGATAATCACTCTTATGTAGCCAAAAACTGAAAAAATATATAAAAAACTGCTTCAGTTACATGGTGCATCGTCAACAACATGCAACTTGTATGCGGTCTTTTGCGCAGGAAATATATTCCACGTTGTTGGCGTACATTTTTGGAATTAAATGAAAAGCTTGCCATCAACAATAAATATCTTCATAGTGATTTGTGTGTTTACCCTGCAATTAGACTAAAAGAATCAGCAAATTATCAACAAAGTGAGCGAGAAAATATGTTTAGTCGAAAGACAATGTCTTATAAATTGAGCGATCAGTGAAAATGCTGTTCTGGCCTCCAGGGTCACAGAAGTTTCCTATTTTCTGATCTATTGAATTTTATACATAATGATGCTTGGATTAACCACACCAGTGTAGCAGGATGAACCAGTCCTTATGTCGCAATCTGTCATGTTGAATCGAACATCTCGATAGCCAACTTAAATAAAAAGAGAACCACCACAGATCACTCTAAAAATAAAGTATTTATTCAAAGTTATCGCGATGGAATGATACATACTTGTGCATATGTGACATAAAATGTGGGCATGCAAATTTGATCTTGCATAATTATAAGACAAGCAGAGAACCATTATTAGTTTTAAGTGTCTGTGTGTTTTATTCACCTCACCTGTCCTTGTCATATTATAATTCATCACACACAATCTAGTGGCAATGTGTTTTTTTTTACAATTGAATTATGTTTTTACACATCTTTGAATGTATAACCTTACATCTTCGAAGGCGAACTTAGCATCACCTTACCTCAGAGATGCTGTTGACAGTCGTGCCTGGCTTTCTAATTTGGTATCCTCCTATGTGGCAGGAGTTTGTGGCTCTTGCATATAATTCCTGATATTAACAATTCTATTTGTGGATGGATTGAGTTGTGTGCAACATCGTATATACTTCTTCTTTGATACCAAATTAGATCAACATGTACCGAGCGTTACTTGTAGTTGTGTCAAAAACTTTGAAATGATATAGAAATGGAGGGAGAGTCTTGCTTCCAGACTACTGATAGGCTAGATTACCCCGAATAAATGCCCCAGTGTGGGGTGGAAATTTCCGTTTAGAGGTGTAGCCTTTCATTTGAGGGGAAGAGCACTAGGCCTTGTGTCATTAAGTGATGAATGGGTGCTCATGGGGGAGCAAGGTAGTCCTGCAATGACACTCCATACAGCCAGCCATTTCTCATACCTATCCCTTGTTAGGTTGTCTGAACTGTTGAGCTATGAGGCAGTACATCCATCTTTTGACAGTTTCTGGTAATAAAGACAGATAGACACACAGAGATAACTAGTTTCAAATAACGATACATCACATCTCAGTTGTAGTTTATGACTGTCAGGTTGTAGTCCCTTGTTTACTGCACTTGTAGCAACTCCATCATGAATATTGTAATATAGGGAAGTGTCACCCTTGAACAGTTGTTGTTGTGCTATGAAGTAAAATTTTGTCAGTCCTAAGCAGTGAAGAAAATCTGATAATTTTTTTAATTTGCTCCAATATCCAAAAATAATTCACAGAAAGTTAAGAGAATGGAAGAAACAGAATACATCTTATACAATAAGTGAGGGCAACCTTTCAGGATATAATTGAAAACATGTTTTACCCACACAAGTGAAAAGATAATATTTGCACAGAATTATTAATACCATTTTGTTACAATAAGCTACTTGTAGATCATGATGATTTTGGAAGTGATTTTAATTTAGAGTTCTAATTAAAAGTCATGTAATTTGACATTGAAAGGCTAATTATATTGTAAAATGAATTACACCATGTGAAAAAAGAGACTTTAATGTGTCAGTCTCAACTTTCAGTGCTGTTTTCCACCACAGAAGCTGTTGACTGTCATAACTTTGCTGCAAGTGTACTCTGGCAGAGTTCATTGCCTGTGGCAGCTCACTGCTGTTGCCTCTTGTGCATGAACAGAGAAAAAAATCTCTGAATAAATTTTAAGTATGAACTCTGAGTGCAGAGTAGGGGACATCTACCTTATGGCATGTATAGATAAACAGTAAAATAAATAAGATGAAAAATCAACTTTAACAGGAACTCCTGTTATAGCACTCTCAATCAAAACACACAAACCTACATTGTACTGTTTGAGACAGACCAAAGACCAAATTCGAATTTTCAGAACTCTATTTCCTTCTGCAAATGTGCGTCTGAATGCATTTTTCAGAAAGACATCTGTCTTTGTTTCATTTTGTTTAATGTGAAATTAATTTACTGATACACGTAGTTGGTCACAGCCCAAAATTGATCACCATGCACCCAGCATTATTTGTAGTAGTGTCAAAAACTTGAAAATTGCTTAGAAATGGCCGGAGAGGCTTGCTTCCATACCACTGATATGTCTAAATTACCCCCAAAAATGCCCCAGATCCCAGTGTGGGGTAGAAAATTCCATTTAGAGGTGTAGCCTTTCATAGGAGGGGAAGAGCACTAGGCTCTGTGTCATCAAGTGATGAATGGGTGCTCATGGGGGAGCAAGGCAGTCCTGCAATGACACTCCATAAAGCCAGCCATTTCTCATACCTATCCCTTGTTAGGTTGTCTGAACTGTTGAGCTATGAGACATTACATCCATCTTTTGACAGTTTCTAGTAATAAAGACAGATAGACACACAGAGATAACTAGTTTCAAATAACGATACATCACATCTCAGTTGTAGTTTATGACAGAGTCATGTTGAAGTCCCTTGTTTACTGCACTTGTGGCAACTCCAACATATTCCTTTCTAGGGAAGTGTTACGCCTGAACAGTAATTTAATAACAGTCATTTAATAATTTTTTAATTGTAGTGCTGTGAAGTAGATTTTCATTTAGTCCTAAGCTGTGACGAAAAGTGACTTATCTGATAATTTTTGAGATTTGCTCCCATATCCAAAAATAGTTCAGAGAATACTAAGAGAATGGAAGAAATAAAAGAGGCAGTTGACTGTCAGAACTTTGCTGCATGTGAATTCTGGAAGAATCCAGTGCCTGTGGCAGCTCACTGCTGTTGCCTCTTGTGCATGAATAGAGAGTACAATTATATCTGAAAACATCTAAAGTATGAACTCTGTGTGCAGAGTAGGGGACATCTACCTTATGTCATGTATAGATAAACAGCGAAATAAATCGGTTGGTATATCAACTTTAACGAGAACTCCTGTTATAACACCGTCAATCAAAACCCACAAACCTGCATTGTATTGTTTGAGACAGCACAAAGACCAAATTGCACTTTTCAGAACTCTGTTTACTTTTGCAAATGTGCTTCTGAATGCAATTTGCAGAAAGACATTTGTCTTTGTTTCCTTTTGTTTAATGCGAAATTCATTCACTGCTAGTTGGTCACAGCTCAAAACCGAATTAAAAGAAACCACAAGCAATTTCCCCCAGAAGGTATCCAATTAAGTCTTACTTAAGTGGATAGCCATTTGTGTTGCTTGCATGTCCTCACCTTTGACATTTGGCTCCCTGTGGGTCATTGTTGCATGGTTAGTTAGCCACAAGAAGTTTATACAATATACAATGACGTCAGTTTTATCTGATTATTTCAAGTTATGAGCAGCTTGTTAAATCTATGAAAAGAAACTGTTTAAAAAACAATCTCATGATTCTGTGTTGAGTTTCTCTCTGAAAGCATGACTATGGTAGGGGGAACGGGGGCACATTGGGACGCTTTTAACGTCTACTAATTTTGCTCAATGCTGAAAGCACTGAAGAACTCAGGGGTTTGCATGAATATCACTCATACTATTGAGCTTAAATGCAAGGCATATTAAACTAGACTGCACCTACCCTTTTGCAGCCAGAGAGTCATAAAAATGACTGTCCCAATGTGCCCCAGCATGGCACAGCCGGGGCACATTGAGACATCAATTAAAAAATCATGTTAACACTCCATGTGCAATAGATATCACATATAAGTTGTGCGTAAGACAATATACAGTGCATTAACACCTTGTAGTTCCAATAGTTCGTAACTGTTTTAACCATTTAACATAAACTGTCCTGGGTGCGGACATCTATATAAGTAACACACAGTGCTTTGCGATAAATTTGTTCACAGAGCATTGTAATCCACTATGCCTCTATTCTCTGGCCTGAACACCTGTTGTGTGCTGTCCCAGGTCATTCAGTTGGCTTGGACACTTAAATTCTGCCATATTAAGTGCGTCCCAATGTGCCCTGAATTCATTGTCCCAATGAGCCCCGATATGACTTTTACACCAAAATGCTAATTTCTCGGACACCAGTGAGTGTGTTTATCACGATAGCAATACATAACTGTTCGTTACGATATATAAAATTCATACAAGCACTGAGAAAAACCTCATTGTTCATGGTTTGTCCACAGAATGGTTCGAATTGAACCCATCCATATTTACTTTAGTAGTAGGAAAACAAAAGTTTGCTCGCCATACTTCTGCATGTGGCTGTAATTGGCTCCATAAAACCATGGAAACATCAGGATGTGAAATTATAAGATATGATGGCCCAACCATATCATATACCTTGCCAGGATCCAAGAAAACCCCACCGTCCCACAGTGCCCCGCGTCCCTATGTGCCCCCGTTCCCCCTAATGATCAATTTCACATATTCTGTTTAATCCATTATTCAATCAAGTTTATTTAGGCACAAAGATGTTCGGAGCAAATCAATCTTGACTGAAGATAGAAATTAGTGATGGTTGTAATACAGCAGGTGGTTATAATGTGTGAGATATGAAATTGGAATGAACGACAAAAGTAGTGACTCAGACTCAGACTCAGACTCAGACTCGTTTATTTTTTGCTCATACTATATACATAACATATAATAACAGTACAAAATAAGAAAAAAGAGCAAAGGGAATCCTCGATGGCAAAAAAATTGCCGCTGCTGAGGATCCCCAATGTTGAGAAAAGTATCCAGGCACAGCAGATGGCAGCGTACTTATCATTTCAATATGACAGGTAAGAAAGAGACAGAAAAAAAAGGCAGAATCGTAAAACAAGTAGATAAACTAAAACGCAGTTTTAGAGCTGACGGGCTGAGACAAGAGGGTCTGCAGCAGTGAAGAAGGGACTATCTTGTAATAAATCAATTTCTGTTACATATATAACAATGAGGAATTAAACAATTTGGATCATAATTATCTAATAGTTTAATTTTGATGTAGTTTTTGTATCCATAAAAACTATGTGTAAAAATCTTAGTCTTGAAATTTTCTTGCATGTCATTAAATAATTTCGTAAATTTGTACTTTATGCCATTTCTTGCAAACTCATGTCTCACAGCAGGCAGCAGCAGAAGAGAAGCATGTCTCGTATTACAGTATAATCATGTCTAGTCAAGCTTTCACCTGGATTAATAATCTCTTGAAAATATTTAGGCACTGGGCCTTTGATAAACCGATAACATAATTTGCAGTCATGCAGTGCACATATATCTTCCAGTTTTAAAATCTTCAATTGTTTGAACAGGATATTCGTATGAGCATTGAATTTGCTATTGGTAATAATTCTTACTACCTTTTTCTGTAATTTAAATATAGTTTGAGAACGCCAGCCCCATAGAGTTATGCCATAATTGAAATACGATGAAATTAAAGCATTATAAATATTAAGCAAAGTATCAGCTGGTAAGGTATGCCTCAAACGACATAAAATGCCTATTGTTTTACTGATTTTTTTCGATAGAGTAGTAATATGTCCTTTCCAACTTAAATTTTTGTCTAACACTAATCCTAAGAAATTAAATTCATCAACAAATTCAATCTTTGTATCATTAATTGAAATATCAGGTGGAGCTACCAGCCTTTGGGGTACATGAAACATCATAGCTTTTGTCTTACTAACATCAAGTGAGAGTTTATTCAGTTTTAACCATTTATCAATTAAATATAATTCATTGTTAATGTCACTCTTCACTGTAAGATAATTAGTATAATTCAACGAAGCAAAAAGAGTCGTATCATCTGCGTAGATTATTGGTGTTAGACATTTGGTAATGCTAGGAAGATCTTTAAGATAGATTATAAATAACAAAGGGCCTAATATAGAGCCTTGAGGAACCCCGCATTTAATTTTCATCAAATTTGATCGAGTACCATTCATTTCGACATATTGAAATCTATTACTGAGATAGCTTTCCATTAATTGATATGATGAATCACTAAACCCATAGAATTTTAATTTACGCAATAGGATGTTGTGATCCAGTGTGTCAAAGGCCTTTGAAAGATCCATGAAGATGGTAATAGGTATATTATTTCGATCCATTTCCAAGATTATTTTGTCAACTAGTTCCATTGCTGCAAATTCTGTAGAGTGATTAGACCGAAAACCATATTGACTGGGGAAAAATATATTAAGTTGATCAAAATGGTGATATATCTGCTCATACATTAATCGCTCAAAGACCTTTGACACACTAGGTAGCACCGAGACAGGACGATAGTTATCAAATCGGTAATTTTCTTTCTTTTTATATAACGGAGTAACTTTTGCAATTTTAAGTTTGTTAGGAAAGTGTCCGGAAAGGAAAGACTGGTTTATGAGTTTCGTCAAAGGCAACGCCATTTCATTTTTAATATGTTTAAGTAATTTGTTTGATAACCTATCTTGACCGGCACTAGTTTTTGGCTTAAGTGAGTCAATAGCTTTAATGACTAAGTTCTTATCAACTGGACTGAAACCAAATTGGTTTTCCACTGGAAACTTCAAAAAGTCCTTGAAAGATTCATTTACTGGTAATACAACATTCTCTGACAAATTAGGGCCTATATTTATGAAATACTTATTAAATTCATTAGTGATTACATTTAGATCAGACTGTGAATGATTATTAATGAGAAATTCTTTGGGGTAGTCATTTGAATTTTTAGTTCTATTCATTTTATTATTAATGGTTGACCAAGTTTTTTTCATATCACATTTAAATCTAGAGAAGCAATCAGAGAAATACTGTTTTTTTGCAGCACGAATGGTTTTTTGGAGGATCTTTGAGTATGTTTTAAAATTAACCATAGTACTTTGATATAGAGAACTTTGTGGTGAAAGTGATTTAAGTTTAACATATAGCTTATCTTTATAGGAAATAGACTTGAGTATGGCATTGGTCATCCATTTAGATTTCTTATGTTTGTATTTATTAAATCGAACAAACTTCACAGGAAAGTTATTTTTTATATAATGCGACAAAATATCATTAAAAGCATTGTAGCCCTCTTACGTTTTCTCCAGAAAGCCTGCTAAATTGCTCAGATGCCTCTGGGCTATCCATATCTTTTTTAAAGTTCTCATAATTTTCATTAGTTTCAGAGAAAACTTTAACAAATCTACCCCGACACTTATCGTTGTTTAAGAAATCAAGAGAGACAAAATAAGGAAAATGATCTGAAATATGTTTCAGTAGTACCCTAGCAGTGGTAGGTGAATAATCATCAGAAACTTTAACAAAGAAGTTATCTATTAAAGTACCTCGTTGTTGAGAAAGACGTGTTGGAACAGTAATTTTAGGTATGTATCCGTTAGACATAATATTATCAAGAAAATCATTAACAGCATTATTGTCTTTATAATTCAGTAAATTGATATTGAAATCTCCAGTTAGAACGACATGTTTATTATTTTTTAATTGGTTAAATACTGAGGCTAAGTCAGTTATAAAATTGTTAATATGCTCATAATTTGGTCTTGGCGGTCTATACAAGTTTCCCAGAATCAACTTTTTTTTTACACAATGTTTATCTGTGACGTAAATCTCCATGAACTGACCATCCCAAAACTCGGAGTGAATATCCAAGTTAACACATTTAAATTCATATAATTCACGAAGATAAATAGCAACTCCACTATGCGCACTGCATGACTTACCAAGTGATACGAGATTATAACCTGGAAGTTTAAATAATGATAGGTCAAAAGTGATGATCTCCTTTCTTTTATTAAATTCCCAATTGTAAACAAAGACGCTGAATGGTTTACTAAAGTTGAACATCTCTATACAAACACGTTTAAAAAAAATGATTTCAAAGATTAAAAAAGTAACCTGAATTTTCAGACTTCCCTGCAATTAACCAGTGATTAATCCTTTTGCCAACAATTATGTGATTAGGTTACCAGGAAAATGAGAGGAAGTGAATGTCACATGACCTGTCACTTGTTTTGCCCATATGAAATGGAAATGCAAGGTCATCAGGGGAAGTTTATCCTGAAATGTGGTGACAGGTCGAACTGAAGAAATTGCATGCGGATCTCAAAGCTCATAGTAATGTCCATTCTTCATCTTGATACACCAGCCAAACCAAGCAAAAATTTCGTGTATACTTCTTTGTACTGAATATCTATATTCTGAACATTTATATTCTGATGCATTCTTGCACTTGAATCACATTACAAAAAGAAAGATTACAGGTTCACACTTTCCTACTTCACTCTTATTATATCGTTTGGTTTATATATCCACCTTTCTCAGTAACTAACTATATAACTATTTACCCATCAGTTCCGTCCCTCAGAATGATTTACCTCGTTTTGATTGTTTTCTTATAAATGGCCAGTGACCGTTGTAGGGAGACGACCAATAAGAACAAGTCACTACCTAGAATAATCTTCGCCTGCTTTGGTTATAATTATAAGCTGTCTGGCACAGTCTTGCTGACATAACTTCGTGTCCAGTGTCCACACCAAATGTAATTCTAATTGATTATAAGTCTCTGATTTGCCACTTTGTTAAAAGGCTAGCCAGGAAATGCAGCCCTCAAGCAAACATTGCACTTTCTTCAGCTGTTCTTGTACGTATGTGTATAATTAAGTTGCTTCATATGCCTCCAATTCCTGTCTTGCTCTTAAATCTGGATTAAAGATTCCACAATGTTATGATGCACATTAGTGTGAATATTTTCTTCCAAATACAATTCCATGTGTCTTGGTGGCTGAGTGGTTTGATGTAATCCTTGTAATTTTGACGTCCAGGGCTCGATTCCACTGCATGGCAACACTTAACTGCTAAATTTAGATACTGAGAGGGAGCCATCTGGTGATAGACATGCTGCAAATGGAACTCATTTGGGCTTGAAATATCAGCTGCATCTTTCTATGCGCTTGCCAGAGTCGGGAGCAGAAATTTTAGAATGGTCACCTGGGGCTTTGGCCCGAAAGCACCGTTAGTATCACAAACCCTTTTACGTAGGGCAGAGTAGCAAGTTAATCAAAGAAATTGAGAAACAGGTCCATTGTCATTCTCATAACCTGTGATTATAATCTTCTACCCTTTTTTCCTTCTTCCCTTGCCCTTCGGCTGAGACTGAACAGCATTACTCCATATCAGAATAAAGCGATTGAACGTAAGACTGTGTGCTCGACTTTGAAAAACAGAGCAGACCCTTTTGGGGAGTTGTCGGTGGGAAGAATGATGACCTTATACCCCCAGGGGCTGAACTGCCCTGTAATTTCCTGTATTTTTAGATTGTGGGTTGGATATCAGCAGAAATCCCTCAGAAGTCCCATTCCACAATTTGATCTGTTAGAAGACTCTTTGTCTCTTTTTCCAACTTTCTCTTTTCTTTGCATCGTTTGGTCAACCCTTCTTTGGGGTTTCAGGCAGCTTTTGAACCATAGAGTGATTGATCACACAATTCAGTTTTGTTTCAAGAACAGCACTGACTTCTGCTTTTAGAAAAGCAATTTGTTTCCAACTAGAATGAAGAGCGAAAAGCAAAAGAGGGTTGTGAAGCAACCTCTGGTCTTGAGAAATGGGATCAAAGAAGCAGAATTAAACATGGAACTTATTTGCAGACTATTATTATTGCATCATTTGGAAAAAGGAAAATCTTCACAAAGTCAGTTTTCCAAGAGTCTGCTGACTCTCAACTTTATTATTAATGCGTTAGGGTGAGATAAGATGCAATTAAAACAAAACACCAATTGTAGTAAATCAGAGGACACTAAGTCTGAGTTTATGCTGAATTGCTGATGTGTATCAGACAGCAGACCTTATTTTGGCACATTTGTAACAGTGCCCATTTCCTTAAAGTTTGCTGTGGTCATGATTATTCTTTGACTAAGTTAACACATCAGGTCTCTCTGACTTGGGTCTTGAGATTTCTGACCAATGCTTTAGATGTCTTGCTGGTTTGATTCAATCTGCCAACTAAAATACATAAGCATTCAACAGCATAGATCTGTTATCATTCCCAGGCACCATTGAAAGACATTGCTGGGCTAGTTTGTGCAAATCTGCCTTGAATATTTAGCACTTCTATAAATGCATGTAGGTAATCCTGTCGTGGACTCACAACAGCATTTATTGATGGAAACAGGACTTGTAAACCGACTCGTTCTATTTCCATACCTCAATATCTATTTTTGAAAAGAAACGCAATCTTTTATGCAGCAAACAGCCATCTCGAAGTTCAGATTCAAAATATTTATTTCACTGAAAACCTGACAGATATAGGCATCCTGTACATGAAAATAATGAAATATGACTGGCTAAATATTACTTGTTGGTTTCCACCTTTAACACATCTTTCACGCAACTGTCGAGAGTGGTGAAAAAGAGAACAAACAATGGACATTGGTTCAGAAGTGTGCAGTATCAGAACATTGTGGCTTGCTTGGTGTAAGGGCAGCGAATAGGGGAATGTGTTAACAACAAACTTGTGAAGATGGAGAGTTTCTTGGCAGGAAAATTAAAACATTGGACATCTTCACAGTTCACAGCTGTAGTATGGATTACTATGGAAGTACCAGCTAGGGTGTAGTGTGATAAACTGCAACACAGGATGAACAACTTTGACACAAAAAACAACTTGTACAAAACAACAGTATACAAGTTACATGAAGATGACCATGTGCAGTGTCTGAAGACGCCCCAGGTTGCCATAAAGATGTTTTACTATCTGCTAATAGGCTTTTTTGCATCCATAAATCCCACATGGCCACCTGCTATGTACGCCGCAATACCCATTCTGCCATTAATCAACGATGCAAACTTTGATTTATGTGAAGAATAGTTCTGTTGTAAGTACTTTTTTAATTCTGTAAATAACCTAGTACTTTTCCATCATTCTGTTTTTGCTTTAAAGTTAGTTCCCTTGTTTTAATGACCACCCTGGCATGCAATATAAATGGTGACAAGAATACTTAAGTGTTTCAACAACACTGCAGTTGTGTACATATTTTGGGTACATTTGCTGAACTTTAGAAGTGATACATTTTTCTGGGTTTGTGACTGTTCATGTAATACTCTGTGTTAAAAGTAGTGACATTTACCACCCCAAAAATCTATTATAAATCAGTTGGATTATTCAATTGAATTCAAATTCTATTCATTTTTCTTTCTGTTTTTATCATATTGCCTTTACGGAACTAATATAGCAGTACACTGTGAGTGTTACACAGGGATATGGAATCAATGATAAAGTATATGCTTTCCTGTCATACACACCTACGCAATGTGTCTGACCAATCAGAGGCTGAAACGATGGCAATTAGATGGTGGATCTGACATTCGTGTTGTCTCAGATATAGAAGAACAAAGAAATGGAACAGAATGACTTGTGTCAATAGGTTGCTGACCCTATTCTGTCCAATAATTGGGACAATCATTGGATTTGTGCGGAAGGTATGTCAAAAATTGCAAAAGCTCTTTCAGATTTGTTGCAAACTATGTTAACCTGTGACTGTGTAAACAGGTTTTCACGCTGTTTCGGTTGACTTTTTGTTTCAGGCTGTCACACTGTTTGTTTGCATCTGCCTTAACATTAAGTTTTGACAGTTATCAATATCAAGTTTAAACCTTGTGTTATACAAATTTAAAAGATGGTAATTCTAGTTCTCTGGAAATTGTCTATTTGCTATTCAACAGAAGTAAAAGTATATTTCAAACTTCAAGGCAGAAATGTATAAAGACATTGGAAGTAAAAAGAGAAACCTAAAAGGAATCAATGAAAAACACTGTATATTACAGAATACCAATTTTGCGTAACAGATTGTTATATGACACTGAGTTGGCATAGAAATAGGTCGATTTTTTGGAATAGGAATAATTTTTCGTTTTTCTATTTACATGGATATCTAATTTCTTACGATTTATGCGACTAAACAAGTATCATACATAAAATTTAATGTTATTCTTATTATTAAGAACATGGTTATTCTTTTTTTCATTGATACACTTCTATATGCCAATGCAAGTTATATTTTCTGTGGAATACATTAACAAATTATATAGTGGAAGGTTTGGTCCACTCTTAAGTTTACACTCCAAATGTATGATGTAATAACTGTTGGTGTTTCAACTACTTGGCAGCTGAGATGTTAATTAAACAATTGGTCCGAATCTTGGTCTGAATCTTGATTTGATGTTGTTCCAAATGAAAAATGACACAATTTCTGTAGTATATCTCCAAGACAAGATAAATAATATGTTCATAAATATTGTTTCAGAATGTTATGAACCCATGTATGATTGTTTCAGTTTTTTAAGGGGTAAAATTGATTATATATTCACACATGAATGGAGGTTGATGTTGCATGCTCAATGATTAATATCTCAAGCTAGAATTAAACGGGTAATATCCTAATAATATTACTTACCAAAATGCTAACGGACACAGAGGTGCCAAAAATGACAAGGCAAAACAAACAGAAAATTGTGAATGAAATAAAAATATATGACAAAGTTTGAAAGATTTTCAAGGTGAATACCTTTTTGTCACAACATCTATATAAATACCCCCTTCTGAAAAATTTACAAAACAATTCAGGTTTTGAATTGGAAAGCATGGTCCATCGATCTGTATATCTATCCATCAACATATCTACTTTTCTTTCTGTTATGTCTTTCGTCATCCAAATCTTAATCCAACCTCTCCTTTCTTGGGTTGTCATGTTTGTGCCGACCACAGAACGTCATGTGACTGTGAATAAAGTCGCGGATGTGAAATGGTAGGTTACCAAGGCAACAGTCACCCATGAGGCCGCACAGATCACAGAAGAGCAAAGAAAGAAAAGGAAAGGGCAAAGGAGTTGAGAAATAAGAAGGAGAGAACAAAAAAAAATCGATGGGAGAAGAAATTCCTAATGATGGCAATGGCAGTAAGATCTAATAAATGTCAAATCCGTCTGGCTGTCAGAGCAATTCTGATTTCTTCTTTGAAAGATGCATTGATATTATAGATAACATATAAATAGAAATATGGAAAATGGGTTGATATAGACAGAGGGATGAATACCTGAATAGATATATATTTGATATGAGGATAAACTTAAATAAAGGGATGATCTATAAGGTTGTTGCTTAGACAGCCAAATAAAAATTCAATGCAATATTTTGAAGACACTATATTTGATTCTTATAGTAATAATGATGATGCAACCTGAACTCAACCCAATCCAAGTTCTTAGTGTTAATGCCACTGAAGGTTATTTTCTAAATAGAGCGTGGTTTTCATTCTATAATATTTTCTGCTATATTTGAACCGATCTATCATTTTAAGAAATACCACATCTTATCTGGTTCCTTTGAATTTCACATACTCCATTTACAGATATTTATGTAATATTGTAAAGATATAGATTTGTGATAGGCCACGATGCTTTTCTTATATTTTACTTTCAATTCTAAATACATGGGAAAATTTTGTCATCTTTTAACTTCTTGTTTTGTTTCTGTTCATATCAGAATTTGAAATTTCCACCGACTTTCATCTAATTCACTTTCTTTGTCTTCTTCCGTAGGTATGCAATTATAGGACTTCCAGTATAGCATCATATAATTCTATATCTATAACTATAACATGGAATCTCAACACTATTTAATGTACCAGACAATTTGTTATAATGTGTCTTTTCTCATGTAATTTTATGTAATATAATTGTATGACCGAAACTGGCAACCTATTTAAAAGATAATATCTATAACTCCATTCCCTGCTCGACTGCTCATTGCTGGTATATTTCTGTTTTCCCTTTGTTTCTAACTCAATCAATTTCATGATATTCCCATGAGTCTAAATCTCTCTCATCAACATTAAATAAAACTGGTGAAAGCATCCAAGCATTCAAGAAAACCATTTAGGCACTCCCAATATTCCTGCAGGGCTTTCAAAAGCTCCTCTCTGCTTATTGAAGTAATCAAGTAGTATTTTGGGAGGGGGAACAATAAACAAACTAATCAGCAAATTTTCAGATACATGTACCCATATGTACCCCTTTGAAAAGATGTACCTGCATGGTCGAGAGAAAGCCAACCATACCAAATTTTTGCATCTGGGGTGAATGTAACTTCCCCGTACAACCCGTCTGAAGATTTTAGGCTTTCAGCCCACCTTTTCCAAGGAATTTTGGCCTTTCAATGATAAATTGGTCCTTTTTTAGGTGTTTCAGCAAACGCCATATCAGGATGTTTCATTTCATTAGTCAGTCATATATTTTTGATGCATTATGGGTAGAAATGTGATTAAAATGATGAGATATTGCTAGAATGCCTGTTCAGTGTTCAGAATATAAAGAGTGTTGATTATGATAACTTCTTGCATAATTTCCCATGCCTTTTCATTTTAGGAATTCAAATATCATATTTATTTTTGTCTTGGATCCTAATTCAAGAGCCATTATTATTTGTTGTCATTTTGCTCGAAATTGCTGATTTTTCTGTGATTTTGTTGTGTTGTATTTTGTCTTATAACTTTGCCCTGCAAATTGCAACAAAAATAAACTAACAAATCTGCAGTTGTATGATGTGCCTCTAATTTTGAAATACACAATGAAAAAGCTTCCAACTTGGACCATATTTGTACCACACTTCATAAATAAAATACATAGCCACACCCACAGGCCTCCAACCATTTGTACCTGCTTCAGAAACAACTAAATGGCATTATGTCCTGCAGTTAAAGAGCATATTTTCCATCAAGTCTTTGGCCATGCTGTTGTCTTTGGGCCGTGGGGTTGGGCCATTATCTAGCACTGAGCCTCCTTTAGCCACTCTTTTATAAGGAGACAGTGCATCACCTCTGACCTTAATCCTTAGGTCACACTTTTCCATTAAGCGGATTGTCTGCATCTGACAAAATTAATGTAGTGCAATGTCTACAAACAACAGAATAATGCCATAATGGACCATATATGTTTTCACCATCCTTCTTCTTGATCACACATATTTGGTGCTGGGAATTTTGATATATTCTTGTATTTATATGCTGCTGATATCACACTGTAAAGGTAGAGGTTGCACAAGGAACAAAGGCTACTACTAAATGAATTCAGTTCGCATTGAATTTCTATTGCTATTTGACAAGTCCATAACACTATGGTTTAAACCAACAAAACAAAACATCCCAAAAGCACTTCAGATATAATAATTCACTGGAGTGAAGGTCAACTCAGCCAAATCTCTTGCTTGGAGGAATTCATCTCCTTTTCATCTAGAATTGTGTAAATTTCCTAATACTCTGTGTCCTCCTTGGAGTAATCAAGGTCTCAAGGTGATTAGCACAAACAAAAAGAAGTCATAAAACATGTGGAGAAAAAAGAAAAGAAAAATTAAAAATAATGTAATGTTCCAGTTTATTAGGGCTGCTCTTCAGAGTCATTTTATTCAAACCAAAATACCAAACAAATATACAACAAATAATCAACATGTAAGGCTCATCTGGACAGTAGACACTGGTTTGATCATGAAATGCTGATGGCAAGTGCTGATGGAGCAACAACAAAGATTGAAGAACAATATATCTTGAAGACCATACACCAGATCCGTAATGTACTATAGTGGTTGCAAGTACAGATGTTGTTTTGCATAACTTTATAGTTGTAAAGGACTTATTTTGTCAGATAAGCTCTGAAAAATGGACTGGTTGATGTCAAGGGACTTATTCAAAAGCAGAAGAACGGCAACCTGGGACCTCAGTCAGCCATTACAGTTGCCAGGACAGTGTCATCCAGTGTCACATGTTAGCATCAGATATTGCATTGTTATATTGAAGTTGGATTACTCTTCGTCAGTATCGGATATCCTGCTATATTTGTCCACTGAGCATTATTCTACCCCCATAAACAGAGTACATGTCCACTTATTGTCCAGAAGCATTGGTTGGGTTACCCTGTCCAGTGACAACCTCAACGGCTGCCTCAAAAATTAGCAAAAGTATCTGAATAAATAAAGCTTATCCACTAAGTACAAAGAAATTGCATGCAAGACCAAGCATTATATATCTCGGAAGTTGCACTTTATGTGATTCTATGACCTCATAAAGAACATTTTCTGTAAGCACTTGTAGTTCATCAACTGTAACTGACCATCAACACTGGCTAAAGGCATGCATTACACCTGCACCTCATACAGCCAAAGAACAGTTCTCAAATACCTTTGATGGTGCATGGCACAACAGGATTATTAAAATTAAGGAATAATAGCGCATGTCTAAAAGACCATGCACATTATTGGGCAATTGCTCTGGTCAAGCTATTGAGTCATAGTATTTACTGAAGTCAAAACCAGATTTTAGTCATGCTGCACATCTCTGAATCTGAATGGCCAATTCCTTTAAAGATATATCAGTCAAGCCACAAATTAGGAGTCTTTAGAGATCATTTAAACTTCATATTTTCTTGTTTGATATACATATTTTACTGAAACAAGTGCCCACAATAATTATGCTCCCCATTCGTGGCTTGGCCGTAAAGTATGTCTGGTGCAGTGCCTTTTTTTTTCATTAACATTCTTAAACTTTTATACCATCAGCAATCATCTCTGAGTAGTATGATCCTTGACTTCCACCTTTGTGACTTCTTTGGGATCCCTCTTTTATATTTGGGAATTCTATATTGACAATAGCCTACGCATCAGTAATCATTTGTCAGTTTGGTGTTTAGCTTAGACTTTGGTTATTATTGTTGCTGCTGTACTTGTTTCTGTGAATTGATTGAGCTGTTTGCAACTACCTCACAACAATCTAAATAGTCTTATATTAGTTTTCTGTGCACCAAGTATTATTTGTAGTGACGAGAAAATAATTAGAAACAGTTTTTATGGGAGAAGTGCAGCGAAAGGCTTGCCTCCAGACTGCTGATATGGCTAAATTACCCTCATAAATGCCCCAGAATACAGTATGGGATATAAATTTCCCATCTGAGGTGCAGCCTTTAACTAGAGGGGAAATAACTAGGCTCTGTGTCATCAAGTGATGAATTGGTACTCATGGGGGAGCAAGGCAGTCCTGCAATGACACTCCATAAAGCTGGCCATTTCTTACACCAATCCATCATTATGTTGTATGATCTATTGAGTTTTGTTGCAGTACATTCCTCGTTTGACAGTTGCTAGTAATAAAGACAGATAGACACACAATAAGCGACAAAAGTGATTTGTAACACCAAAGTTGTACATTCCTGCTCATAAATATGGAATATTTTTTGGGAAAAAAGTGTCAAATAAAAGTAAATTCCAGAGTGTGAATGTAAGCAAGGTCCATTGTAAAGGTCAATTCATCCTCTCTAATCACTCTTTGGAAGCCTCAACTACATTTTTTGCAAGAATTTTAAATTTTTGATTGAATGCACCTCACCTTAAAAAACCCCCTGAATTTCAATATTTCGTGCTTCTGTAACTTTTTCTGGGGTTAAAGCTGCAGTATGCGTTTTAAGTGACAGCATGTTCTTCTCTTTAGTGGTCATTAGAAGTAGTTACAATTGAATCAGAGCATCGTGTGCTCGAGCAGAAGTTGCCAAAATTATCAATTCCAATGGAGAAAGTATTCCATATTTATGAGCAAGGGCGTAGTTATTATGAGATAGAATGGTTATAAATATCATATGTAGCTCAGGCTGTACAACATTTCGACAAGGTTAACTGATTAAAGCCGAACCTTCCAAAAAGTAGTCAATGGAGTCCAGAAGACTTCCTGTGAAATTTCAGGTCAGTCAAAGATGTCCTTACACCGGTTCACCCCAAAACAAGCCAGGCCACTCCGGCTTCGTGGTGAATGGAGTCCTTCGTGGTGTATATTCCCGTATCCTCTGAACGAGCAGGGTTCTGATAATATCATATGGCTAGCGGAAATACTCGCTTCTCATTGGCTGACAGCCGTGCAATATTCTACGATATTGCACGCATTATATTGCACTGTTATTTTAACATGTGAGAGATGGGACGGACCTGAGAGGAAGCACAACGCTTCAGTGCTGCTGCAGCCACAGGCTGGCAAACAATTTGTGTTTTCCTATTTTAGTAAAAAGTGCACTGTACGGCAACGGAGGCAGTTAGAAAGCTCGTTTTTGCGGCAAAAGACGCGTCTTTTTAAGGGCTATCAGGATATCTATTTTTTGTACTGATTATATAATTTTTATTTCCAGAATAAAGCAAAAAGTGACCGAAAAATTGCATTTTTGCCGATTTTTTTCTGTTTAGAGGTCTAAAGTCTGCTATAAAGTTTCAGAAAAAAAAATCTAAAATAAAATCCATCATCAAGTAAATCATTTTTCCATTCCGAAAGTGTGAACATTTTTTTTGTGAGTGAAATATTTATTGCCTTTTGATGAGATACATTATAAAAAGGCGGATCAAAAGAAACACAAAAACAGTTTGGACAAGGAATTCCAGCCCTTTTCTTTGCATTTGACACAAAAAACCATATGATATAACAGTTATTGCACATCACCTCGTGCAATATCAGTTTTTATGGCACCTCGGTGACTAATATTGCACTCGGGCTGCGCCCTCGTGCAATATTAGTCACCTCGGTGCCATAAAAACTGATATTGCACTCGGTGCTGTGCGATAACTGTATATTACTGTGCAACATGAAAATTTATTTGCGCTTGTAAATTCATATTGCACTCATATCTTGCACATGTTTGTATAATATATAATTACAATTAACAGATCTTTAGAAATGCTGCCTGTCTTGTTTATAAAAAAAAGACATAAAAAGTCATATAATAAGGGATTTATTAAATTTCAAGACCCGTAGAAACTAAATGGCAGTGAATAAATTAAATTAAGCAAACTAAAGGCATTATTGTCTTTTTTGCATACAAGTTAGATGGTCATATCAGCCAATTGTTACTGTATCTTATGGCACCTTATAGACGGGACAGAGCCACCGGCTCACCGCGCGAAGCGAGGTGTCTCGATCTTATGGCTATCAGGCGAGTGGAGTGCTCCAGATGGTTCAATCAAAAAAAGTGATTCAGACATCCCATAATATGATCGTGGCACTTGCTTCTCCTCACGCGTGACTACAATGTAACTACCTTCTTCTTCTTCTTCTGTTTGATATTCCCCCCAAAAAAAAAAATGTCAGAAAAAAAAAAATTTCCGAACAAAAAATAAAAATTTTCCGAAAAAAAAAAAATTTCCGAAAAAATAAAAATTTTCCAAAAAAAGAAATTTTCCGAAAAAAAAAAAAAAAAAATTTCCGAAAATAACAAATTTGGGACACCCCACTCAACATCACAATAGCAGAGATATATGATTGCGTCCTTGTTGTTATCTTGCATAATTTGGGGCTTGGTTCTGAGCCATTACCCATAGAGAATATGCCTGGCTGCCAAATTGTCTTTCTCTTGTCATTTGCTTGTGATATACAGCTTAATGGTTCTGTCCAGGCAGATTTACAGCTACAGAGATGAAGAAAGACCAATGACAAATTACAGCAAGAAAAATAGGAATAGACTATACAGGTCAAGGCATGAATAGCCAAGTAGCCGGTATAGAGATGATTAGGCTCATCAAGACTATTGTTGCCATCAGGGCTAAAATATTTTTCATCATTGCAAGTGGCTGAATCAGTTGCTGCTTATTTACTTCTAGAAAGCAGAAAGATGTAAAATGAACCCATGTTCAGTCATGTTTTCAAATATATCCAATTGAACAACAAAGCCAATAAGTCATCAGCAGCTCAACATACAGACACAGTTATTCTCAGACACACTTTGTCACCCGTTGACCACCCACGCATATGCTCACTAACAAAAAGTTGCTTCTTCTATTCGTTGCCCAATAGTGAGAAGGAAATGCACTATTTATCGACCCTTCAGCCATGGTGGCTTATGGTGGTCTTCTTACCCTGTCAATCCGAAAAACACTTTGTTGCTTTATGAATTTCAAAGGCATGAAAGATAACCTTATTTCAGAGAAATGAGCTGTCTCTGGATGACAGGTACGAATTTTTATTGGTCTGACCGCAGATTTATACTTCAGTTAGACAAAAATGTTAAAGAGCTGTTGCTTCAAAGCATTGTGCAGAAGTTACCAAGCCACAACATATATGAGTAGGAGGGATAGGTCAGGGTTAGTGTGCTGGGCTGCCAATCGCTGGGTTTAGGGTTAAAATCCAGCTCTTACCGGGTGATAATAGTGGATGGTCATCCTTCGCCACATTGCCATGACCTCCCTCCCGAGCAGCAACGTAAATCAAACCTTTCGCTGCGTAATTATTTTGGTTAGAATCAAACGTTGGGCCAAACCACGTATGACAAAGGTAGGGCAAAGGTAATTTCCAAACGTTGCACTCAGATGGAAAACCATACGTAGGTCGCAACCTCAGTAAGAGGTTGGCAGATAGTTTGTTTTATAGTTTGGCCTAACGTTCGAGTCACACGTAAGTCATACCTTTGGTTGAGAGGTTGGAAGAACGTTTGGTTGTAACATTTGGCTAAACGTGTCAGTCATACGTAAGTCTACCTTTGGTTGAGAGGTTTGAAGAACCTTTGACTATTACGTATGACCATAACTTTGATTCATAGGTTTTTTGAACATTCATTTGAGAGGTTTTTGAAACCTTAGACTATTACGTAAGTCATACCTTTGGTAAAGAGGTTTGAAGAACGTTTGACTATTACGTATGACCATACCTTGATTCATAGGTTTGTCGAACATTCATTGGAGAGGTTTTTACAACCTTAGCCTATTACGTATGACCAAACCTTTGATTCATAGGTTTATCAAAGGTATGGTCGCACATTGGGAAATACGTAAGTTTCAAGGTTTCTCCAACGTGATTTTGGTATGTACGGACAACGTTTGAAAGTAATGTTCAGGGCAAACGTCTGATCATACGTATCTGCCAAAGGTTTGTTGAAGGTTTGCACAAAGTTGCAGAACCTAGGATCCTGATTCTCAGAGAGCCTTGCAGCGCCATCTATTTCATACTTATTCCAATCTATCTGGTAACTTTGGGATTATAAAACCTCCAACAGGATGCTTGCTGGTGATAATTGGATGAAGCCATAAAGAAATAGTTGCTACACTAGTACAAAAATTACCAAATAAATATCTCTTGAACTGCGTAAGATTAGATTGGGCAAAAAAAATTTCCCAAGTACTGCTCAACCACAAACGAGCAAGAGAGAATCAGTTGAGACCGGAGTTGAACTGAGCCTACTTGCAACTGAATGCCACCCATCCAGCAGGCCAATTTGGATTGGGATTTTTCCAACTCTTCAGAGTTGCAGCATTAATCCCGTACAAGGTAAGTGAATTTTCTTATTTAATTTAGTCCTTAAATGGACTGTTGACTGCTTGGTAAAACAAGGAAGAAAAGTCTGCCAATTTTGGAGCCACATTCTCTGCAGTGCTTGCTGCTTGGCTCTGCTCTCTCTGTTTTTCTGTTCTCTTCACTGTTTTAATGTATGTTTACTCTTTGCAGATCTCCAACTATCAATATTGACCAACCACCCATCTGAGACCTCCAAAAAAAAAAATCTTGAAAACCCCCCCCCCCCCCAAAAAAAATCCTGCAGTAAAATCATATATGAGCATTCTTTATCAAAATAATTAGGGCCGGTGTATAAGGGCTTTATTTTAATTTTTTTTTTTCCACGGGGGCCGCAGCCTGGTAGGGTGGCTGGTCCGCCACATGCAATGCGGCGGTCCCCCGGCCCATCCAAGCGCTCCGCCCCTGGCCGGCGCCTCCCTGCTTGCCGGTTGACAAGACAAATTCATGTACATCGTACTCGTAAGAAATCAGTCCAGAACACCAGTGTACCTCCGTAACACTCGTGTACAGGTCTCTCCTCGATTTATACATGGAATCCACACTCAAACTAGTCATATTTGACTAGATAGTAGATACAGTCCGTTTAATTCCGAAATACAAATGTACAAGCGCTGTCAAGAAAAATCAACATGTTGCAAATCGCCGATTGACAGGGTGATCCTGAAGCATACACAGCCGCCAAAGTCCGTCCGATGGTGTCAGATTATCCAGAATACTCCTGCTAACATTTCTGGTTGGTTAAATTATGTATTTCTGTGGAATTACTGGCGTTCTGGACCGAAATACGACGGAATACACATCACTCGCTCGCCATAGCGTGCTTCTTGTCCGATGTTTGCGCATGCGCAAGAAGCAGCGCGCTGTTCTGGCCTGCCACGCCTGACGCCCCAGAGGCGTATAATGACCATTCCTTCAACGTGGGGGGTACGTTAACATCAAAGGTTGTAGAAATACGCAATATTTACGATATATACGTACGTAATGATCTCGTAGTCAATTGTCGACAAAATGCGTAGTTTTACAACGTTGGACCCGATGTGAATGGGAGGTTTAATGCTTCCTTAGACCAACGTTCCTCAAAGGAAATTGTCCACAAGGGCTCGTCCTTTCTAATAAGCCTTTCAAGAGCATAAATACAGGAAGTAAATCACCAATCTTCCCTCAATCCATCCAAGCCACATCATTTGTCACGTGTTGTTCATAATTTCTTCTCAATGTCATCACTATTACTGATGTCTTTGAACTTCAGCTGACTTGGACAATTTGTATTCATATACAGTTTTCACACCTTTCATATGAACACAATGAAACATCGCCAAAGTAACGGTTTCTCCGTTTGTCGTGTTAGCATTTGCACTCACCATACAGTGTCCGTACACCGTTCCAATTATACTACGATAGGAAAAAACTCAAAACATTCTTTGCCTTTTGCTTCCATTTAGTTTTTGGTCCTTTAGGAGAAATGCATGAGTCAACTATTGCTTGTTGGCCACTGCACAAAATTGACAGAAACAAAAAGCAATTTCCTCCAGCATTGTTATTGTATAGCCGACAACCATAGGGTACAGTTTCAACTCTCCCAGAAGAGCTGTAACTTTGCCAGCTTCACCGATGATGGTAACAAATGACAAACAGATTGTCTATGAATTGTCACAAAAAATTGACTTTAAACCTAATGAATGTTACGAAACAATTTATCCTTATGGTAATTTTTTTTTGTGGCGTTAAAGAAAGAAACAATTCCTTATAGCCCATCCAAGTTGTTTTGTATTATTATCCATTATACAACAAATTTATTGTTGTGAAGGTCAGTTGAGTTGTTATGTTCAGTTGATAGAATAAGTGTTACAAGAAGTGGGAATGTAGTACAAAAGTCTTATTCATGAATCTTTGTTGTAAAACTGAGGGTCTGTTATCTTATGGATGTATATGCAGGGATATACTATATCTAGATAGTCAAAACGTAATCAAGTTGCTTTCAGCAACAATTTTCAAACATTTGCTATAAAGTTACTTTTCATATTAAATGTAATTCACTATTTAAATTGAGTCAAACGTATCGCAAACCTTATAGTATGGACATTTTTTAATTTTTAAATATTGAATACTATTTTACCAGACTTGTTGCCATGAAACCTATTTGTAAAAAATTGAACGTTGAGATTTCATTGCAACAGGTATTTTCTGAAAATAGATAATTTTCCTGTTCCGACGGTATGCAGATTGTCTGTTCACCCCTTGTGTTGAACTCCTGACATAAAGCACTTCTTGGGAGTTGGCTCCTCTACTAGTAGTTTGTTTCATATACCGTAGAACGCGGTGACTTTGAACAGCCGGGGTGACTTTGAACACTTTTCTGAAAAAGACTGATCCTCTATGAATGCAAAGCTAAATGAGATACTGGAAGTATTTCACTTCTGATTATATTCTACTAAAGCCTAGTTTCTTTCTACAAAAAGTCATTGTGACTGGAATTTTTTTTTTCATGATTTTGATGAATAAACTTAGCATACTTATTTTTGCAAGATACCATGGCCTGTGAACTTCTGTGCCCACAACAGAACTGAATGACCCTGGCCTTATAAATACTTGCCTATTACATTGTCACTCAAATACTTCCAAAATCCACCAGAAACTTGCTGGAGGCTATTCAGAAAGACCGACAACAAATAATATAAGTGAATGATGTTGAATTGTAACAAACTTCGGGGAGACTTTAAACGTCACATTGTGATGGTGAGCACAGAGACCATCACATTTTCCCGTAAACTATATTCACAGATATATATCATATTTCATAATACAATGCATATAATTCAATGTCTGAACGCATATTTCACTATATAAGGCAATCATTTAGCTCCAAAGGCACGGAAGTAGATCAAGAATAAAAAAGTCACAAAACATAAAAAAAAAGTGAAAAAATTTTTGGGAAAGGCAAACAAGTCCTGCAAAATTCATAAATACAGATAAACATTTCTTTTCTGATAATTGATGGTTTTCTTTCATTGAAACTCACTCTGTTCAAAGTCACCCCGGATCTCGGGGTGAGTTTGAACGCCCATTTATCCACTGACACAGGCATATACATGATATCTATCTCAAAATGCCGATGCACAGGTTAACTACATGCCAGTGGCCAACATTTTATCCCATGAAATACCACATAGATCTTATATATTTTTAAAGATAAGGGAATTGAGGTGAAAACTGTTCAAAGTCACCTCGTTCTATGGTATCCCAAACTATACAACCCAGTTTCTCATTTAGCTGTGGTGAGTCTCTACCATGCATTCACATAGCATTTCCTTTGTGGCTGGGGCTTGCATACTGTTGTGTCAGTTTCCTGTCAACCCATGTATGGACAACACGCGACCAATTGAGTCTCATTTCAGTACACTGCCACTTGTGTTGCTTACATGTCCTCCCCTTTGACACTTAGCCCCCTGTGTTCATTGTGGTTCATTGTGCAACAAGGAACTGCAATAAACCTCCACTATCCATAACATTTGGTGAGCCTGTAGTGCACTCATCTGAGGGCTCAGTATTCAGATTTTGCATAACGTAGCGAATCTATATATACAGTATAAGTAAAAAATTTCACATCCAAATTCATAATTGCAGACACCAAGCCTGAATGTGATTTTATCCTAGGACATGTTTTTCTTTTATAGGACAGTATGATAGCATACGCTTTTTCAATGCCACTTTTCCATTTAAAATATTTGTTCTAAAGAAACGTATTAGGGTTGACTCTCTAAAACTATGAAAAAGGCTGGAAATATAATTCATAAAGAAAGAAGCATTTTAAACTTCTTAATTCAGTTTGAAGTTTTCTCTCTGTAACAGTAATTACCAATATAAATGTCATACATCCCTCTGAAAGTTACTATGAAACTGCTGTTTTTAGGTCATTGTGGATCTGCACATTGATGTGAGTGGTACATATTTGCATGCACGTTAAGATGGTTCCGAATGTCAGAAACCAACGGTATCAAAACTGACGGATAGTACCCTGACAATATCATTTAAGAATTCCTAAACATTTTGAAATGCAGCAGTTGTCATGTTATATAAACAGAAGAAAATATGATTTGAATTATAAGTATAACAAAGTTCAGAAGGTAAAAAACTTTTGCCTTATTCAAGATTCATGTAACAATTCTCCTTCGAAGGTTTAAATTTAGATTGGATGAATTATATAGGGGCGAAGGTAAATAAGTAAATACATTAACCCATCTGAATACATGGCCACAGGCTTCCAACCGGTCATGCCTACTCCAGACACAATTATTATCGTTTTCATAGCTACGTGTTTTTCAAGTTTGGAATTTGCTTCATTCCAGAACTGTGATGTCAGAGATAAGTTGAATAATTTTGTTTATTACAAGCACAGATTTCAGGAAACTGACAAAGTGCAGTGACACATGGATGATGTATGTTTCACCATGCACTGTAACTGAACCAAACAGACTACTTAGCCTCAAAGGAGAGTTGCAATAACTGACAAAAAAAGTTGTTTGAAATTGTGACGACTGGTGTCTTGCGACATACAGCAACACCTTTTATTTGGAAAACAATGAGGAGCAACACTCAGCTTAGACGTGCATTGTTTGTTGTGGTTGTACACAAATAGTAACATTGTCTGACAGTTTTAAATTCCTTTGTCATAAACTGTGATGTCAAACTCTGAACTGATATGTCACAATATGAAGATCAGACCAATCACATTGACAGATACCCGATGATGTCACAGTTTAACTGCAAAACAAAGTTTTAAAAAAACACATAGCTATGAAAACGATAATATATGGAATGGTGCCTTGCAGTTAAGAAACATATTGTCCATTAAGTGTATGACTATGCTGTGTCTTTGGGCTGTGAGGCTGGGCCATCTTTGTGCACTTGTTGCATGCATCAACTGGTGCGATGCAGTAAGCGTTATCTTGTTACTTTTCCGCAAGGAGACAGTACACCGCCTTTGACATTAATTGAAGACTACACTAGAATTGTCCACCATAGTGGTTTCAAGTACAAATGTTGCTCTGCATAACTACGTGTATATGGTTATAAAGGAATTATTTGGCAGATAAGCTGAGTGACAAATGGGCTGGTTGATGTCAAGGGACCTTTGCTTTGCATGATTTATTCAAATGCAGAAGAAAGGCGACCAGAGACCTCAGTCAGCCATCACAGTTGCCAGGAAAGTGTCACCAGTGTCTTTTGTTAGCATCAGCCTTTGCATATTAAAATACAAGCTAGATGCCTCTGCTTCACTATCCTGTTATATTTGTCCACTGGGCATTGTTTTCCCTGATAAACAGAGTATGTGTCCAGTAGTATTGGTTCGATTACAAAAAACCTCTATTAATAGAAAAAGTATCTAAATTGGAAAAGCTTTTCAAAAAATAAAATGGACTGCAAGCAGCAAAGGTGCATTGGAGATGTTATAGCCTATGACAATGCATGGATGCATAGACTTTGCGAAACTGACTGAAGGCGTACATGTATTATACTTTTTGCTTAATAAAATTGGAACATTTTATATCTCGGTCCAATTTCTTGATCGCAAACCATATATGAATTTTGCAAAATGATACTAAAGGATCAGCAGACGATGGTCAGAGTGGCACTTTTGACATCTTGACAGCTGCACAATGGAGTAGAAGATAGAAACCAAGTTCTTGTTGAACTGCCACACAGTCAATTTGAAGGCTATACTGATTTGACGCATGGTTGATGATTTGATGAAGTCTGTACAAAAAGGCAGCATGTGCAGTGAATGTCTGAAGATGCCCCCTGGGTACCACAAAGATGTGTTACTAACTGCTAATAGGCTTGTTTCCTCCATTATTCCCAAATGACAATCTCCTATGTATCCCATGATGTCCATCAAGAAATAAATTAATGGTGCAATATCAGATTTATGCCAAGATAGGTTCCATTGTTAGTCTACTTCAGGAATTTGGAATCAACATTCCCACCATTTGATGCTGTGGCAGACTATCCAGACAAAGTCATGATCTTTGACTCCCAACTTCGTGACCTGGATGCAATCCCTCTTTTATTTTTGGAAATACTTTGCTTACAATAGTCTACATGTCATCAATGATCTATCAGTTTGAAGTTTAGTTTAGACGTTGCTTATTATTGTTACTTCAATATTACATTTTGTTTTCTGTGGATTAATTAAATTGTATGCAACTTCTTCACAAGAATCTCAATAATGTTATATTGCTTTTCTATGCACCCAGTATTACTTGTACTGATGCGAAAAAATGAGAAACAGTGTGGAAGGGAATAGTGGAGCTACAGTCTTGCCTCCAGACTATTGATATGGCTAAATTACCCTCATAAATGCTCCAGAACCCAGTATGGGGTAGAAATTTCCCATCCGAGCTGTAGTCTTTCACTGTAGGGGAAGAGCACTAGGCCCTGTGTCATCAAGTGATGAATGGGTGCTCATGGAGGAGCAAGGGAGTCCTACAAGGACACTCCATAAAGCCAGCCATTTTCTACACCAATCCGTCATATTATTGTATGAACTGTTGCGTTAAGTTGCAGTGAATTTATCGTTTGACAGTTGGTAGTAATAAAGACAGATAGACACAAAGATATGGCAATAAGTGACAAAAGCGAATGTATCACCACAGTTGTAGTTATGAGGAAGCAAGGTGATATCATATGTTGTTACAAGTATGGCTACTCCTGTCATCTTTTATCTCAGTTAACTGCAACCTAATAACTGCACATTTACAAGAATGCGCCCAGAAGTTACACTCCTTATAATTCAGTTCCATATTGTCCAGTATACATAAAAACAATCCTTTGCTAATTTTTCAAATTATTCTGAAATGTAATTAAAATGGTTTCAATAGGTCAAACTACACAAAAATGATTTTTAGAAGCCACCTATCATGTGCACAATAAAAAATAGTCATGTCTTAGGTAGGTCTGCGGGTACATGTAGAAACATAGGAAGATACACGTGCAGGTCCAGATATGAATAGCTATGTAGCCAGAATAGAAATGTTGTGCATCAAGACTGGGTGCATTGGCTCCCTCAAGGCTAAAGTATTTTTATCAAAAAATATACATGAGGGATAATACTTTTTTGTCTTCTCTTCCATTAAACTTGAAGGGAGTTCTATGAAAGCTGGCACCTGCAAGGTGTGACAAATGGTACACTGGAATTGTTTGTTGCATCAGCTGGTACTGCTAAGGAAGAGTGTCAGCGTGTGGCAGTGTGCATTGAATGAATATGTGAGTACAATGTCCATAACTTGCGTTGTTAGATGCATTCTCTTAATTACTAAGGATCGATAAAATATTGTTTTGCACACAATTACATAATTATGCAGTTGAATGAGTTGTTTTTGTTTCATTGTTTACACTCCAAACATATTGACCAAGAAATACATGGTGTTTCTGCTGCTCAGTGGCCATGGCACTGTCTGAAAATGCATGGCATGGTTCCTGAAGGTTCCAGATGAGGATCTCCTGCCAAAAGAAATTGAAACTTGCTCATACATGAAATTTAGAATATTATGAATCGATGTATCATTGCTTCAGCTATTATTAGCATATTGGGTCATTTTGGATATACACATGGATGTAGGTAGAAGAATTTTTCATGCACAATTAGATGTTTTCGAATCTCAGAAACCACTGGGGTCAAAACCACGGGGTAGTACCCAGGCAATATGATTTTAGAAATGCTAATGGAAATTATAAATTCAGAAGTCGTCATGTTAAACAAACAGAAGAATATGTGATATGAGTTACAAGTATGACAGAGTTTGAAAGGTCGTATTGTTTCAAACTTTTGACATATTCATATAAAAATCCCCCCAACAGAAGTTTAATAATTACAATGAAGCTTTTCAGGATAAGGGAACTAAGGAGGCTACTAAGAATGTCCCCTTAAATGCTTATGTTATGATCTCTGTAATGCATTACATAATAATCACACTGCAGGTTTGTTCAAGCGAAACATATGTTTGCACACATATTCAATAAGATTATGAAAAAAATTCGCATAAAACGGTTCGATTACCCCCTCTTAATGACCTCCACTAAGCCTTAATGGACATAACTCCTTAGTAGCTAGCTAAGTTCCCTTATCCTGAAAAACTTCAATAGGAGAATTATTTTATTGAGTAGGCTTGACTAGTCGATTTAAGAACACATTAACGCATCTGCCTATTGACCTTCCTTTCTTTTCTGCTTTCCTCTTCCAAGTCCACCCTTGCCTATCTTGGGTTGCATGTTTGTGCTGACCACAGGAAGTCACGTGACCATGAATAAAGTTCCGGATGCTTGGTTGCTAAGGCTACAGTTACCAATGTGACTGCACAGATCACATTAAAGGCAAAGAAAGAAAAGAAAAAGGCAAAGGATGTCAAGAAAAAGGAAAGATATAGAAAAAGAAATAGATGGGAGAAGAAAATCCTAATGACAGCAACGTCAGTGAGATCTAATAAATGTCAAATCCGTCTGGCTGTCAGAGCAGTTCTGATTTCTTCTTTGGAAGATGTGTTAGGATGGATATATCAAAATAGTCAGACAAGTTGACAGAAAGGTGGCTGGGCCGACAAAAGGACAGATAGCCAGATAAATGTATTAGAGATATATTGACAAATGTTTATGTACACATGTTCTCATTCTAATAATTGTTATATATGAATCAGACTTCTGATGAAATCCAACTTCTCTGTATTTCATAATTGATTGTCCTTTTGTTAGATTACATTGCTGGAAACAAAATATTTCTGTGATGTTTGAACTGCTCACTGATTTAATTAAGGAAGTCCAGCTTTGATCTGCCTCTTTGGAAATTTATCTCATAGGCCAAACAGAAAATTTCAAATTTCCAAAGACTCAAACTGGATATCATTTCTTCTCTTTTCTTTTATAGCTGATGGTTACACCATTTAGTTTTATATCTGAATGAACCTATTAATGTAAAATGTAATGCATTTATGAGTGCCATTAAAGAGAAAAACCTGGCATCTTTAATTTCATTTCCTGTCTTATGGCTGATATATTTCTTTTTTTCCTTTGTTTCTTAACTAGATCAGTCACATCATCTTCCCATTAGATATTAAATAACAGGCTATGTCTAAATCTCTGTCATCAACTGGGCTGTTAGGCAGTATTTCAGCATTCTCCAGCTTTAAATTAAATTGCAAGTGAAAGCATCTGAGCATTCAAGAAAGCCATTTTAGGCACTCCCAATATTCCTGCAGGGCTTTCACAAGCTGCTCTCTGCTTATTGAAGTAATCAAGTTGTATTTTGAGAGGCAACAAAACTTTTTATCACTTATCATGCACTTCACTGCGATAGTTTTGTGGTTGAATAGTTTTCTGGGTCCATAAAATTAACTGTGGGGAATAATAAATTTAGAATGCAACTGGGATGAGATACAACTAAAATAATGTTGAGATTTTTTAAAGAAAATGTATGCAAGATGTGTGCATGGGTCAAACCAAAAAACCATACATGTATTAAGATAAACATTCTACACTTTGTCCCACAACATGCAAACTGATGTTTAGCCTGATAATAATTATTATTGTTGGGCATCCACAGCAGAAAAACACCTACTCACATGTATCCGAGCTTTTTTTGCAATTTGTATGTAACATTTTCGAGATATTGTGGTTCCTTGTTTTTTTAAACTAATTTTGCTGATGACAATAGCTGATGACACAAATATTAGGAGATTTACACAAATTCTAATATGGCAGAGAGATTAATTTTTCAAATACAATATATCAGGTTAAAATATCCAGAGAATTATTATACTCGAAGTACTCTTGTGACAAAAGGTTTTTGTTTTGAACTACACAATCACTGGTATTGACTTGTCAAGTGGCAATTGAAATTTAGTTGACAAAATAAATAACTTTTCTATTTTCGATGCTCTGCATGCAATGCAGTGATGAGTTAAATAGCTCTGTAAGCCATGCATCTGCAATTCTGCATGTCATGTTGCTGCTAGCTATGCACTATGCAGCTTGTTTGATAAACATTTTAAGTAATTCTGCACTATAGGCTATCAACAACGTAACTGCTACTGTCTTGCGTAAGGGGTATTAATTTGCCAGTGTGCAGGAATGTACCTCAAGTTGGGGGATGATTTGATCATGATAGATAGATAGATAGATAGATAGATATGGTAAGTGCAGCCCTCTAAGTCCAGTTCTGGGCGCTCACAAGGGTTGATTGATGAGAGAGCGGGAGTCCTCAACATGTTACACATTTACCCCATATGGGGGATCTTTTACTTGCCCAGCATAGAAACTGATACAAGGGGCTGAAATTTAATGTCTCATCCGAACGACATCTAGCTGAAATTTTGCTCATGAAGGTCCACTGAACATTTTGGATTCCCCACCCGGGGTTCGAACCCATGCAGGCAAAGACCTTCAGCGGCACTTAAGCCACTTGGCTGATGGCACCCTATATTCAGGGGCACCTCAAGACACAGTGTGTTATTAAAATGCCTATATCAGTGTAAGCTCCTGGTTGCACATCTTATGACACTTCGATAAATTTTTTTATGCAACTGGGAAAAAATATGTTATGCTGCCAGCTGGGTTGCCAGCCAGCCCAAGCGTCATTCAGCACCTCCCAGCCAGCTGATATAAATAATTTTTTTCCCAGCCAGCCACCTCAACTGCTTTCTCATTACCCGATTGCAAATTTCATCGGTTGGATCCCAGCTGACAACTTTGCCAGCTGGGGACATCCTAGCTGACAGTCTTCCAGCCAGCCGAGGGCCTGCTGCATAACAGATTATTGGTATAACAGATCATGGGGTGCCCCTGTATATTTAAACAGGTGTAGGGAATCAACTAGGGATGGGTGACATTGGGTGTTAGAAGAAAGGTGTAAAAGTAGGCCCATTTAAAATGGGTTGGGTAGGGTGGACCTGTTGTTTCATTTGCATTCGGTATTGGAATCGGTGACAATTCTGAGAAACCACGCACAAAATGTAGTTTCTTTAATACAAACTTCCTAATGCCTCCATCAGCTTCCATAGAATGGCATTTCAATCTGCACATACTTCACACCTGTTATCAGTTTAAATCATTCTTGAAATCTTTGATAACTCCATGATTTAAAAAAAGATAGGAGCAACTTATGTATTTTCGCATGAGACCTGCAGTTTACTCCTGAACACAACTTTTACATACGATATAAAGTGCTGCAACGCACAACACAGCACCATTTCCATGAAGCTCCTGAATTTGACTGGCTCTTCACAAAATCTTCCAATAAAGAAATAACAAAAACGGAAAATTATAATGGTGGCATAAATTGGGTTGGCATTCCTGACTTGATTCCTTCAATTTTCAGAAAATGAACATGCATTAGTTGATGGAACATTTGATGCTCATAACACTCATCCATGATTATTAGGGTTTCAGGAAATTGAGATGGCATGATGTTTTTTCCTAGGGCAATACATGGCCGAACATGACAATATAAGCATTTGCTTTGCATCTGTTGTCAGTTTAAAGGATTTTTGAGATCTTTGATAGCTCCATGATTGAATAAAGAAAATAACCGCAACTTTTATATTTGCGCTTGGGATCTGCAGTTTACAGCACAACTAGACTAACATTCAGCTTCTATCAATGTAAAATGCTCCTACACTGCACAATGTCCATGAAGCCCCTGAACTTGCCTGGCTCCTCACAATAGCTTTGATTTTTATTAACTGATTACAGTCAAACCTGTATTAAGCAGCCAGCCAAGGGAATAAACATAGTGGCTGCTTTGTTAAGGTAGGTGGCTGCTTAATGGAGGTGTGATTTTGGAGCTTGCTGAAATCTGCAATTCACAGTGAAAACAATTTGTGAATGAATTGACATATTTGGCCATCAAATGTAAAAAAAAATTCTAACCAATTAATAGATGTTTAAACATGTGATTTGAATTAAATGAACTTTAAATAGATGGCTAGCACATTGAAAATATACTATTGTAATGTGGCTACAATAAAATTCATATTTTTTCAGTTGTTTCTATGCTGCCCCTATCATGTTACGCAATTGGATGCTGGTTTGCAGTATGTAACAAGATAGGGGTTGCTTAGCTGACTGCTTAATACAGGTCAGGATGGTCATTTGGGGTTGAAAACACTGGCCTTTAGCCACAGACAGCAGGTGGCTGCTTAGTGCTTAATCCAGGTGTAAAACTATGCAAAATCAGTTGGGAGGAATTGGAAGTGGCTGCTTACAGCAGGTGGCTGCTTAACAGAGGTGGCTGCTCGAGCAGGTTTGACTGTACTTCATTTCTATATGTCACATATTTTGTTTCCAGTTACATGCAATTTAAATTACAACGCTTACCATCAGTAGTAAATGTAATTGTTATGATGATATTTGAGCTGTATTTAACCACAAAGAATGAGCAATAAAGATTAATCAATTGATGGATAAGAGCCATAATAATGGTTTGCTTAGTAATAAAAACGCCTTGTAAGTCAAGACTATTTGTTGAATTGCAATACCAGGATAAAGGGTCACTGAAGTAAAAGAGAAATATTGGCAAGTTAGCAATTCTCAGATCTATTGATTTAATATAATGATGCTTTGAAACCATTGTCGTTGTATCATCGAAAGACATATCTTTCGATGTACAGAAACTGTTTTTAAAACCAACTCCAGGATAGTAGTATGAACCTGTCCTGATACAACCTTTGAAAATATATTATAGATCTATTATACATTGTTTATGTGCATTTTTTAATTAAAAGTTGGCAAAATGAAGACACAGAGAATATGATAATGCTTATAAGACTGACAGACAGCCTTTATTAGTTTTAAGTATCTGTGTGTCTTTGACAGATGTCCTTTTCATATTACAATTTTTCATGCACAATTCAATGGCAGCAATGTGTTCGAAAAATTAGATTATGCCTCTCCACTAGGGCTGGCCCTTTTTCAACTTTTTTTTGAAAAGTCCTGCTCCCTCATTCTAATATGAGGCCTTTAGGTCTTAGAAACCACCTAATACCAAAATTTTGCAAATTTGATGAAAAAAACCCAGGCCCCTGGGCCATTTTAGAAATTACGTTTTAGACAATAAGAAAAAACGCAAAAAAATACCTCTATCTTGAGAACTAAAGCAGATAGAGACATGATATTGACACCAAAATCTCTGGAATACCCACATTTATATTCATCTTCAATACATTTTAGGGCCCTTAACCCAATACTTTTTGAGTTTTTGGCAAAAAAAACATATTTTTGCCTTTATTTTCATGAAAATCGTCAGCAAAAATACAATTAATTGTGTAAATCATTGATGATAGGTACCTGCTGTGCCTCTGTTTACCTCCAGTATATATTATGTAATATGAACATTTATTTTTGTTGTTACTAGCACAAAAATCCTATCAATTAGTTATTGTGAATGAGTATTACATGCATTATTGACATCAAACCACTGCGTCGTTCAACAAAGTCGCACAAAAAGTAAGAGGAGTTGCATTCTTACAAAAGTTACAAAAGGATCTGCCCTTATTGTAATTTGTGTCCAATATGCTACTAAAGCAGCTCTAGCTGTTATCACAAATTGTGTGTTAAGTGTCTGTAAAATAATTGGTTATTTTAGGGAGGCATGCTTAGTGGATGGTTTACTCAGGACTCAGGAGTCTGCCTTTATCGGCAGTGAACAACAAGAACTGGCACATTTTGTGGACCTGCAACAATGAGATGGAACTTGAGAAGGGTACATTAGTGTAATACAACATCAAACATTTATGCCATTAGTCTTTTGAAGTTGTTCTTGTGGTTCATTAATTTCTGCTTGTGAAAACTAAGGAATGAACTGACCAACCGTAAATATTTAAAAAATGTTTTGTTTAAGATCCTGAGAAAAGTCAAGAAATATGAAGCCAATGAACCCATAATGAATGAGAATAAAACAAATTGTTTTCTGTTGCGGATAATATAGTGAACGCCATTAGGTATCATAGTATAGACTACAAACTCAGAGCCATTTAACAGGGGTCAATGACAAATAAATCCAGAGAGACTAAATTGACATGCAGAAGATTTAGCAACAATGTTTGTTTCATATGAGATAATCCAAAGCATGAGTATGGTGATGGCATAACTGAAGATAATTGATTATAGATCAAGAGGGTCCCAATGAATGGTATATAATTTTAAAAAGGGTGCACTCAGCCATGAGACACTGACAGTCAGTGATAAAAGCAATTATTATATCACAGATGTTCATAAGAAGAGAGAATTAAAAATTTGCCAATGATAGAAATAATTAACAATCCAGCCAAAAAGTGGCTTGTGACTGTGAATCAGCTCTCTGTTTATCAATTCTTGGCATTGTTTTGTAATATAATTCAAAAGCTTTAAATACTGAATGAAAAATATCCTAACCAGAGTGGGCAATCAGCATTATACCATACATGTAGACTGCAAAGTCAGTGCAGAAACTCACTAGTTAGAATAATATTATGCATGCAAATTCTATCACTGGAAAGATATAGATTATTCATTTTATTAGGAATAATTCAACATTAGAAAACTAAATTTTATGTTACAACTGTAAGCTGCACTAAGTTACCGTTTTCAAGTCCGATATCAATTTGCAGGCCATCAAAATGTGTCAATTTTAGTTTTTTCACTTCTGATGGTGGCAGACTCCTGAGTAAACCATCCACTAAACATACCTCCTTTAAATAACAAATTATTTTTCAGACACTTCACACACAATTTCTGAAAACAGCTGGAGCTGCTTTAGCAGCATATTGGACACAAATTACAATAAGGGCAGATCCTTTTGTAACTTTTGTAAGAATACAACTCCTCTTACTTCTTGTGCGACTTCGTTGAACGACGCAGTGGTTTGATGTAAATAATGCATGTAATACTCATTCACAATAACTAATTGATAGGATTTTTGTGCTAGTAACAACAAAAATAAATGTTCATATTACATTATATACACTGGAGGTAAACAGAGGCACAGCAGGTACCTATCTTCAATGATTTACACAATTAATTGTATTTTTGCTGACGATTTTCATGAAAATAAAGGCAAAAAAATGGTTTTTTGCCAATAACTTAAAAAGTATTGGGTTAAGGGCCCTAAAATGTATTGAAGATGAATATAAATGTGGGTATTCCGGAGATTTTGGTGTCAATATCATGTCTCTATCTGCTTTAGTTCTCAAGATAGAGGTATTTTTTGCATTTTTTCTTATTGTCTAAAACGTAATTTCGAAAATGGCCCAGGGGCCTGGGTTTTTTCTCATCAAATTTGCAAAATTTTGGTATTAGGTGGTTTCTAAAACCTAAAGGCCTCATATTAGAATGAGGGAGCAGGACTTTTCAAAAAAAGTTGAAAAAGGGCCAGCCCTACTCTCCACATCTTTTAATGTGTGACCTTACATTTTTGAAGGAGACCTAAGTGCCATCTTATCTGAACACTGCTGTTAACAGTCATGCCTGGCTTACTAATTTTGCCTCTATGGCAGTTTCTCACTTGTGCAATTATTTGTCTTTATTGAACAACTATGTTTTGCCGATTGATGGAGTTGTATGCAACATCCTCAGTACTTCATCAATACTACACAGTAGAGTGTATATTGCATGCATTACCACGCACCCAGTATTATTTTTTGTTGTGCCAAAACTTGGAAATAATGTGGAAGGGGGTAATGGAGGGTTGCCTCAGACTACTGATATGGCTAAATTACCCCCAAAAATACCCCAGATCCCAGTGTGGGGTAGAAATTTCCATTTAGAGGTGTAGCCTCCCTCCCAAGCAGCAACGTAAATCCAACCTCACGCTACGTAATTATTTAGGTTAGAATCAAACGTTGGGCCAAACAACGTATGACAAAGGTAGGGCAAATGTAATTTCCAAACGTTGCACTCAGATGGAAAACCAAACGTAGGTCGCAACGTTAGTAAGAGGTTGGCAGATAGTTTGTTTTATAGTTTGGCCTAACGTTCGAGTCACACGTAAGTCATACCTTTGGTTGAGAGGTTGGAAGAACGTCTTGTTATAACATTTGGATAAACGTGTCAGTCATACGTAAGTCATACCTTTGGTTGAAAGGTTTGAAGAACCTTTGACTATTACGTATGACCATACCTTTGATTCAAAGGTTGGTCGAACATTCATTTGAGAGGTTTATAAAACCTTAGACTATTACGTAAGTCATACCTTTGGTTGAGAGGTTTGAAGAACGTTTGACTGTTACGTATGACCATACCTTTGATTCATAGGTTTGTCGAACTTTCATCTGAGAGGTCTTCGCAACCTTGGACTATTATGTATGACCATACCTTTGATTCATAGGTTTATGAAAGGTATGGTCACACGTTTGGTCATACGTAAGTTCCAAGGTTTCTCCAACATGTTTTTGAGATGTATTACCAGTGGCTGGGATGCTCCCCCCCCCTCAAACCCCACCCTACCTGGACAATGATCCCAAACACGCTATATATAAATCAATCTGAAAACAAGACAGAAAGTGAACTGAACTAAAAAAGCTTAAAAACTATTAAAAAGAATTGAACATAAACCCCCCCCCCCCCATCAGACGATCCGCCCCTGAAAACAAATCGACATCTTGAAGAGACTTACTTGTGAGTCCAGCGCTGGTGTCCAACGACGAATTCTGGCCGTATCCACGTCCGTGTGTCCTCCCGGGTTTGGTAACCGGGTATATCCATCCAGAACGGGGTATATGTCCAATATCAGTCCATAATTGAATCACAAATACTGAAACAGCTGATCCTGGGCCGGGGCGCTTGGACCATGCTGTTCGATCTGGCACATTGCCGCGGGTCAAACTTTCACAGTATTGAGTTCCGAGCGTCCAAAACCGGCTCATTGAATAGCCAAGCAGCTATTCTATGGAGCTCCAATGATATACGGCTTGTCAATGCGTTTAAATCCTTCGTTATTAGCAAAATCACCATCCGAAATTGCACAGATTCGAGTCAGCCCGCTATTTTGCCTTCTTGTACGCAAGTGCGCATGCGCAAGAGGGGGCCGCTCGTCTGAAACGCTGGATCCTAGAAGGCGGGAAGACGGTCAAAGACCGTCAGACCAACGTTAAAATACTTCGTAGTGACAGATACGGCTTGTATCACTCGTATCAACGTCTAAAAGTACGTATTAACGTCTGAGAAATGTGTCGACAAATTACGTAGTTTCGTAACGTTGGGCCCGATGTGACTAGGAGGTTAAATGCTTCGTTAGACCAACATTAGATTTACCTCAATGTCCGCGAGGGCTTTCATTGGAGGGGAACAGCACCAGGCCCTGTGTCATCAAGTGATGAATGGGTGCTCATGGGGGAGCAAGGCAGTCCTGCAATGACACTCCATAAAGCCAGCCATTTCTCATACCTTTCCCTTGTTACGTTGTCTGAACTGTTGAGCTATGAGGCATTACATCCATCTTTTGACAGTTCCTAGTAATAAAGACAGATAGACACACAGAGATAACTAGTTTCAAATAACGATACATCACATCCCAGTTGTAGTTTATGACAAAGTCATGTTGAAGTCCCTTGTTTACTGCACTTGTGGCAACTCCAACATATTCTATTTTAGGGAAGTGTCACCCCCTGAACAGTTATTGTAGTCCATGGAAGTAGAGTTTCATTAGTCTTAAGCTGAGAAGAAGAGTGGCAATCTGATCATTTTTGTGATTTGCTCCTTAATAAAAAAAATAATTAAGAGAAAGTTACATATCAATATTCTGGTGACGATATGTGGATAAAGAGGGCCTTGCATCAAAACAAATTAGAGAACCAGCAGTAAAACACAAAAATAAAGCAAACCATGAAAAAAAGTTATTATCACCTTGTTGGCTGTGAATATCACTGTTTACAGTCAAAATATCAGGGCCTATGATATTGTAAAAAATACCACCCTTCAAGGGCGATATTTTTTAACAATGGTTATGACATCACCAGCATTTCAGCTGCCTGATGATGTCACAAACCAAACAAGGGCCAGAATAATGGGATTGTGACGTCATGTCCATTGTTGCTCCATGGTGACGTCACATTTTTGTAATGGTAGAAAATAGTCCCTCTTTATAACTGAAAATTTGAGGTAAAACCAGGTGATAAAAACAAAACAACCACGCGTCAGGGCACTTCGTACAATATCACTTGCTGTTGTGTGAATTAATATCACTCTCGCCCTGCGGGCTCGAGTGATATTAATTCACAAAACAGCTCGTGATATTGTTACTCAGTGACCCTGACTTGGGTTGTTTTGTTATATAGTCCTATTCACACATATTACTGGATCAAGCGTTAATTGTACTTGAGGAGACATCCACCATTTGCTATGAAAAGGTAAACAGCAAGATAAATCTTGTAAGAGCACAGTCAATCCAAGCCTACTGACCCACTGTATGATAGAGTACTATGACTAAATGGTACTGTTTAGAATTCTTATTTTTATTTTTTGAAAATGCAGTTTTGATTGCGAAGTTCTCGGATCCGTTTATTTTTGTCTCCTTTTTTTTGGGCAAAATTCATGAGTCACTTGCTGTTGGTTCCTGCACAAAATTGACAGAAACAGAAAGCAATTTCCCCCAGCAGGGTATCCAATTAAGTCTCTTTTCCATTGACTGCCATTTATTTTACTTGCATGTCCTCGCCTTTGACATGTGGGCCCTGTGGGTCATTGTTGCATGGTTAGTTAGCACAAGAAGTTTATGGTGCTACAATATACATGTACATTGACATGAAGTTTTTGTGATTATTTCATGGCAAAAGCAAGTATAAAACAAAACTGCTCGAAAAACAAGTTCATAATGCAGTATCATGTTTTTCTGAAACATTCACTGTGTCACAGCATATTAATTTAGTATGACCTTTTCTGGCTAGTTTTCTCAGTATGTACTAAGTATTTTCAGCCTGCCTGATTGGGTTATAAGCAATAAAACGTCCTCCAAACCTCTCAGTCGAACATAGGAAGCAATGAAAAGTATAATATTCTGCTCCAGTGAGCCGTTTAGTTTAGAAGTAGACAAAATTGGCATTGATACACAAACAGTCACTACAACCAGACAAATCAGTGCCTTTGATATGCGTTTTTAGGGTATTCAAATGAGATTAAGGCTATGTAGTTTATTCTCTCAACCATTCAGATGAACCATATTTTCTAAGTTTTATAATCATGTTGCAGCAACTCATACTTCTTGAAATTGCTGTAATTATAAATTTCACACATTCTGCTGGTAACATTCTGCTGATGGTAAAACAGTTATTTTCTTTAAATTTCAGATGATTGTGATAAAATAGAACTTCGTCATGTGCCCTGAGCGATTTCTAGTGCTCATGACATTAATTTTAACTCCTCACAACACAAGATTGGTGAGGCATGCTTTAGAGCTGTTAGCAGATTAGCGGTCCAAACAGTTTCAAAATGAACTTTTAACTTGGTTGTGTGATGTCACTGGCTTAAAAATGCTTTGTGTATCAGTTATGGTTAATCAGTTGATTCAGTGCTTATCATATGTAGCAGCATAGGTGACAATAAACAAACTAATTAAATGACTTGGGCTATACTTCATCAAATAAGAAGATTACGTAGGAGACCAACAAAAAAATGTTGATGATGTGGCAACTCCAGTTTGCAAATTGAAAATAAGAAAAATAATTTTTCCAGTGGACCACCAATCTGCAAAGAGCTATAATGTCTAGGAAGTCTTAGGTCATAACTGCAATGACGATCAAGAAGTGTGAAGTTTCCTATTTGACAACTATTACGATCGATGATAAAACCCGGACTGAGTCCGAGAGCTGTGGCCAATATTGGTGGTAACTTTCATTCTTTTTTAAAACATGGCTGGTAAGAAGGAGTTTATTGTTTGGCATCATAGTATTTTGTGGGATTTTATCAATGAGCTCCATGCATGAATGTTGGAATAATCATTGGGGGTCACATGTGATGCATTCACTGCATGTGTTAAATAAGCATGTCAAAGTAGTGCCCAGTTTTTCCAGGTCAGGAAGTGTAGTGACTGTCCTGGAGCAGTATGCCAACAGAATCCATAACTCATCAGCATAAGCCACATGAACAAGTTAGTTACACTGGACACATTTCAAGATCAATATCCGTATGAAATATGGATCTATCTGCCAACCCATCTGAGGATCAAATCTAATTATATCCTCTCTTTTTTTAACATACACTCTAAAAAATGTCGGGACAAAATTGGTTTTTTAGATTCAAAATGGTTTTTAAAAAAATCCATTTTGGTTTTTTGCATTGAAATTTGGTTTTTCAAAAAACCATTTTGAATCTAAAAAACCAATTTTGTCCCGACATTTTTTAGAGTGTATTGCATAATTTATCTATTCATTGATAACAGGCTGGTTATGTTACTGGTAGTCAGTGTTTGCTAGATCAATTATTGAAGATGTTCCTTTTCGGCCTTTGGTCTGAGGCTGATCATGCTGATCGATGGATAGTTATCTGACCATTTTAAAGTGGCTCAATACAGTTGCTGGGACCCTGGTACGACCTAAAAACAAAAACAGCCAATCCTCAAAGATGTTATGTGGTCAGACTGCATTTGTTGCTGTTGTCACAATGAAAGATTAAGAAAATATAAAGAATTACGTCACATATTACTCACCCTCCATTTGTTTTGCACTGACGTCAAAAAGTCAACGAAGCAGTTGCACAATGTACCCCCTGCTAACACCAACAACAGACAAAGATCATGTTGTGTGATCGAAGCAATGAGATTCTTCAATGATAGAAACCTTTGGTAAAATGCGCATTTAACTCAGCGTAATGCCCTTTGACATTCACCTTTATTGTATTTATGTCTGTACATTTTTGTACACTGTATTAGCTAAAGAGGGCACAGAGTTATCCCAGGTGGATTTAATAAAGATGGCTTGACTCAAAGGGAAGCAATGCACTAGGGTGCATAATGCAGTTATGCTCCTTGCCATGAAGTTTAACCTCAATACTGTAAATATGCTGGAGGTTTGTTCCTTGTTGCTCAAAACAATCACATTAAGTATTTTCGACAAGAAAAATTAATGCTCCTAGATATTTTCCCCCCTAAATGACATTACTGTAGGAAGCAGGAAAATTAATTGATCTTCTTTCATGAAACAACTCAGGTATAGTTGCATTAGGTACATATATCAGTATAAATATGCCTTACGAATCAATAGACCAAACGTCAATCAAATTGGATCTACAAAGGGGCGTCCCAAAAGTTCTGACCAATTTTTTTTTGGCAGGCCTTTCTATTTGAAGTAGCTAAATGAAATTTTCACAGAATTAATTTCAGGTATTTTACTATCTATTTTGAAAAAATCAAAACTGTTAGAAGTGTGATACAGAAAGTCAGTGCACCCTGCGCAGCTCAATTTCTTTAACAAAATTCAGCAAATTAGCTTTGTTTATAGTGAGTAAATTCATAGTAATAAAACAAATTACTGCAAGAAAATGTATTTCTTGATAGGCTAGCAGTGTTTCAAGATAATAAATTGTTAACATTTATTTATATTTCAATCTGATCAGCTGAGGCTATTGCCAAAGACTTTCTCCATTAGTTGCTCCGCAGCTCTTGAAATGGTTCGGCCGAAACAATCTACCGCCAAGAGGCATGTATAAGAACATTTGGATCCAAACCCAACCTCATCTGCCTTATTTACCAGATGTGCCCTTCTGTGACTTTTGGTGATACCAAAATATATATACCAGATCACAAATTAAATAGATAAAACTCATAATCAGAAATGAAGCTGCAGCCAAGTATACTGAAATTCCACGTTTTAGGAACCACTCATTTTCGAGGACCTTGGAGATTGCTTCGGCACAGGGGTTAAACTGATTCATAGTGACTTTGAATGTCAGATAACAACTTTGAGATACTGTCAAGCTGCCGATTGCAATTTTTCATGATCATCAATTGCATTTTTACAGTAAATCCTATGATTATTTACATACCCAGACACTTGGATTTGGGCTAAAAAATTGCACTGTACTGGGTGGACTGACCTTTTGTTTCCCTGGCAGCAGAAAAGTAATTTAAATTCTTCTAACAGGTACCAAATTTTCAAAATAGATAGTGACATACCTGAAATTAATTCTGTGAAAATTTCATGCACATACTTTAAATAGAAAGGTCTGCCAAAAAAATTGGTCAGATCTTCTGGGATGCCCCTCGTACATTCCACACACCCGAGAATATACCTCAGGACTGTTTATGCCCACTGCTGCCATTGATCAATAAGTTGGGAGTTCGTTGACATCTAAAATGGTTAAGTCATAAAAACAGAATTGGATCAATAGATATCATTTCCGATTTGTTTATTACAAAACGTAAAGGGGATGTGACATTTAAACCACAGGCCAAAGTAATAAATATATAATGAGTATTACTTTTACATTTCACATCATCTGAAAGTTTTGTCTGCACAGTTTAGACTACACTGAGGCGGTGTCTTGAAAGGCAGTGTTTGAAGTTGTCTGGATAAATTCCGCATTCACATTTTGACTTTTAAAAACTGGCAGGAATTTGTATAAAGTTTCTGTCAAAAATTGTTATACCAAACTATTAAAATTTGGATTGTTGATTTGCTAGTCAACTAATCTCAATGTTCTCAAAACAAAGTTGCCATTTAACAAAGGCTGAACAATACAAAATGAATTGCTGTCTGCGCATAAGTTACTTGATGGATTCCTGGAATATAATCTGGATTAATGTA